>OX038894.1:13379593-13537093 GCA_943789525.1 Agriphila geniculea
GTTAATTCTTTAGCGAGAAAAGAACTTGTTTGTGACTACATAGTTTTTAGTTTTTTTGACCTTTATAATGAATACCGGTTTAAGTAGACTTAAAGAAATGAAACCATTATGTAATTCAAGTTCTTTTATTCTAGTTGTAGTATTATTAAAGACGTTATGTTACACCCATAATAGGCGTTATGACTGTGTATTATTAATTTGATATAGGTAGTAAGATACTTTAACAACCGGAAAAATATTAGTGCTGCAAAGCGTTCCGATGTGGTTCCAATACTTGCCAGCTTAATTGAAAATTCTAGGACATAAACATGTTTGGTTGCAATTAGTATTATTTTGTCACTTCGACTTCTTTTTACTTATTACTATTTGGCGGTGATTGTGTGTGGTTATTTTTAAATGAACATAGCGATTAATCACGCAATGGTCATGCTATGGGGGGCAGGAAGATGGGTTAAAATTAAGATTTGGTTAAATTTTTATTATGGCGCCAGACTTAAGCTTACTTAAGCAAATATAAAATCAATTAAACCATTGTTGCATTCCGACAGTTAGAGGTAAATTAACCAGTTTCTTAGTTGTCAACCACTGATTTTCGGTGTAAAGCGCTTCCACCTTCGGCCTTACATCAGGTATGATGAAAACCAAGCGCTCACCAGTAGTGGATAAAAAAAAAATATTACGTTATAGTTAGTTATTGAAAATATTATGTTCTGTAAGGAAATTATCCATCAAAAAGTTTATTTCAAAAGTCGAAAACTCTTGAAAATAGGTAGAGAAACATTTTGCCACCGTATTGGAAAGTTTGTGGCAACTCAAACTGGGACAAACAAAATATGGGTATTGATAAACAACAAAACATTTTGCTTTTTTAGAAATAAAAAAACAGATTTAAAATAAAGCTAGCGGCCATATTTCACCTCAATTTGCAACAAATATTTCTGCTAATAATCAGTATTCTTCTTCTAGTTTTCGAATGAGGATTAGTGGCCACCTCTGGGTTTGGTGTTAAGTTTGTCTTGAGTTTATCAAGCTGCCTGATAGGCCTCTAACTTGGCTTAACAACTGTGATCAGATGACAACAGCCGGGACCGACGGTTCAACGTGCCCTCCGAAGCACGGTAGCGCTTATATTGTAATGCCACTTTAACAGTCACCCATCCGACACCTGACCGGACTGAGCGTTGCTTAACAAACGTGATCGAGTTCGATCAGTCTGTCAAATTCCGCCATGAGCGCTTTCATCAGTGGTCATTGCTCACACCGTCTGTATAGACTTCTTTGCCAAACAAAAAAAAACAAATATTTAATAAATAGTCTTTGGTAAAAAGTAGCTTTCCTTTTCCAACGAGGTCGCGGAACAATTTCATCAGAATTAGGGAGAGCTGGATATACTCAGATAACGCTCCAGGCCTGTTGACAGGAGGTATGAAATAAAACGAACAATGTCAGTTTTGGAGGAGGCAGTTTCAAAGGAGACCCGGCATTTTAATAATAATTATAATAAAGTTTATTAGGCAATAATAAATTACATGTATTTGCAACAATCAAAGTACAAAGCTACATACAAAGCTACACATTAAACCTAAAATCCAGTTTGTCAGTTTTCTTATTCAAACAAATAACATAAAGTTAAGTTTACAATGTTCACTTATTTTAGATCATCAAAAGGTATTATTCCAATTTTGTTAAAAAATTGAGGCAAAATTGTAAATTGAGGGTGTCACAACAAAAAGTGTTCTTTCCTTCCGTTTTTATGCTAAAGTTGTATATAATATCTTTTTTTAATTTTTTAATCTGTGATTTATAATCTGCTGGACTTTTTCACTTACTAGGCGGTTAGTCCACTGACGCATTCGCATGCGGAATCTTTGCGAAACTACCTAATACGGTTTCGCAAAGATTCCACATGCGAATACGTCAGTGTACTAACTGCCATAGTCTGTGGTATTTGTCAACAAAATGACAGATTAATGCAAAATCAAAAGTCAAATTGACATTTCATTTTTTACATTTTCAGAGTGACTTTCCTGCACTTTGAAAATTTAATGTCGAAAACGGAACGCTTTTCGATGACTTCGGTGCTTTTGTAGTGTTTACTTATAAAAAAAATATTCATAATTAAATAACTTGTTTTCTACATGCGTTAATAATAAGTCGGAACTTAATCTATGTAGAAAATATTATTGGCTTTATTTTAAAACAAAATTCAATAGTATACAATTTAAGCGTTTTTCTATGGCAAGTGCCGTTTCTCCTTTATAGCAATATTAATTAATCTTTCGTTGGAATAATAAAAAAAATTGATAATAATAATGTAATATTGTGTGTATAGAATTGAACTGAACATATACGAGGTAAGTTTGTAGGAAACAAATGCATGACAATTGTATGAAACTTGTTTACACATTTTGTAAGAAGTGTGACGCGGCCATAATAGTACATTATGATATAAGTGCGGTACGTTGAAAATTACAGCCGAGGCGATATTGCTAGCCCGAGCCGTAGGCGAGGGCTACAAGAAAGCAGAGGCTGTAATTATCAAAGCGCACGTATGTCATACGACGTTTTATAACATATTTGCGAGGAAATAAATAAAACTCGGACTTTGCACCTTTGCTTGTTTTCCATATGATTAAATTTTGATACGCTTGTAAGTATGTTATCGGTCAATTTTTCGGGCAAGAGGCTTAGAGTAGCCTTTTTCGCTGCCTCTGAGACTTCTGGCGGTGTTGAATTAATAAATTCATCACTACTTGACGACATTTTCAAATAAAAACAATACAGCAAAAAAATATTAAATTAGCAATGCGCGCGCATCAGCGCTTTTTTTAAGGCAAAGGCATAAAAACAGCCAGTATTACTAATAAAGTAAATTAATATTTTTGTGTTTTTGTTACAGATAAATGGTTGTAATTTATTGTCAAAATTAATTAAATTTAATAATTTAATGTTTATTTATTATATTTTATCTCCCAAAGTTAATTTTATCCATAAAATGTTGACCTCTTTTTCTGACATAAAAACTCTTTGCTAAGATTTAAAAAAGTACCGTTCGTTTTAGACGAAGTATCTTGATAAACCGTGCGGTAATGTAAAGTAAAACGCACGGTTTATCAAGGAAACCGTGCGTTTTACTTTACATTACCGCACAAGTTCGTAATGAGATACAATACGATATTGAAATTGGTGTAATAAGAGACCCTTTACGAGCAAATATGTTATAAATTTTATTACAATACTGTTTGGACGTGATGATACTAAAAACGCACACCTCAGAGCAACGCGGCTTTCGTACCGGACGGAGACGGTTGCTCTAAGACGCACACCAACCTGAAAAAACCGGCCAAGTGCGAGTCGGATTCGCGCACGGAGGGTTCCGTACCAAAAAATGGCAAAAATAACATGTTTGTTGTATGGGAGCCGTCCTTAAATATTTATTTTATACTGTTTTTTAGTATTTGTTGTTATAGCGGCAAAAAAAATACATTATCTGTGAAATTTTCAACTCTCTAGCTATTACGGTTCATGAGATACAGCCTGAAGACAGACAGACAGACAGACAGACAGACGGACAGCGGAGTCTTAGTAATAGGGTCCCGTTTTTACCCTTTGGGTACGGAACCCTAAAAAGTTAGCCTGTTTGGTTTAGTACGTCAAAAGTGCAACACTCTATAATCTAAAGATCGTCAATAGAACATGACTACGAGACCGCGCGTCGCAAGTTCGCGCGAATTTTGTTGTAAGAATTCGCGATCGAACATACTAATGTCGAATAGGTGTCCCAATTGACATTCTCGCGATGCGGTCGCGCGATTAAATTGTTATAAATTGTTTTATTTTATTATCGTCGCGTGAACTAAGTTCGTACGAATCCGGGATCAAACATACTGATGATGAATAAGTGTCCTAATTGGCATTCGCGCGATAATCGCTTCGCATCATCGGTATGCTATGGTCGCGTCGTTAATTCACGCGATAATCGTTCGCGTTATATTAGGACACACATTTCTTGTCATCGAACGAACATGTTATGGTCACGTCGCTTACTCGCGCGATGATTGCGTAGTCTCGTTCTATTATCGAAATACCGCATCCATTTTTGTAAGATTCCTCTTCGAATGTACTCGAACTTTATCTTTCTTCAACAAAAAGTTGTTTTATCGTTTCGGAACGTAGGCGTAAAGTAACTGATTGATGAAAACGCTTATTTATTTGTCTTTTAACGAAATCCGATATGAAAACGAAATCGAGACGAATTTGAGACATAGCAAATCTGTCATAGATTCGATAATTGATTGGTAGAAGACGAATTCCTTTGATTTTTCATTGTTTGTTAAAAATTATTTAGTAAGTATCTAATATTTTTGTTTAATCTAGTTATATTAACTCTCACAGAATTATACAAATAAAACACTTGTTTTTTTGTTATTCGTTTTAATTAAGTGCATTAAGTGAATGAATTAAATGAAAAGATTCTCTTTTTTAAACATATTCACTGCATTTCCAGAGAAAATCCCAAAAAGCACTCAATTCTGCAACTACTTAAAAAGTCAAAGTATTTACAAAATCAATGAGAAAGCTTGCTCGTTTATGATACTTGTAAGTTAGTTTCGTCTGAAGCACTCTATTTGACGTACACTTCAAAAACTTACCCCCCTTTTTGCGATAGTTATGAAATTGCTTAACATATTAAAGAATTTATAAAAAAGATATTTTCTTCGTATCTTCGAAGGCACTACAATATTTTGAGTATTTCCACAATTATATTTTCAAAACATTGTCATAATAATTTTAGTCTATTCCATTATTGATAAAAAAACCGGACAAGTGGGAGTCGGACTTCCCCACCGAGGGTTCCGTACAAAGTAGGTACTTAAATAAAGACTATATTTTTTATGATTTAATTTTACAGACTTAACCCTGTATTTGTACAATTAGACGATATTTCTAGCTTTTCATAGTTCTAGGTCAACGGATACCCTATGATTCCCTTGAGAGTGGCGAAATATGTGTTTAGCGGCATAAACGGCACTATCTTTTTTTTACCTTAGTTTCAAAGGACTATTAGACTTGAGTTGGTATATAGTTTTAATTTCAACTCGATACCTCCACGCGTTCCCGAGATAAAATAGTATTGACAGACAGACGGACTACAGAGTGACCCTATAAGGGTTCCGTTTTTTTACACGACTGCCCAAAGCAAAAAGAGTGTATATATGTTCAGGGCATGTATGTGGATATGTGAGTTTCTTTATTCCACCATAACTTCCAAATGGCTCAACGGATTTGGATGTATGGGATGTTGTTAGAATTCTTACATCATTCCGAGTGACACTGGCTATTTTTTTTTTGAAAATAGTCAATATGGCGACTCTATGACGCCATTTTCATATGTGAAAAAAAATATTTTTTTTTTCAATTGTTATAATATGGGCATCAAATGAAAGGCTACTACTAAAATATGTAAAATATAATAAATAAATTTAAAAAATATTAAAAACACGACTGCTCTGCTAAAAACAAACTCAAAAGTTGTTATTTAACTTTTTATTATTCTTATTATTTTTATTATTTCCTTTTGAGGTACGGAATCATAAATCAGCGTGGGAGGTTAAGGAGATGTCATGTTCACAATAATGTGAGCATTTAAACAATTAGTACCTGGGCGACTGAGCTTTGCTCGGTTATTACTATTTATTGTTATCTCAAACATCAACTATTTTTTTTAAACTTGTCTTGAAACAATAAAAATTAAAAAAAGAATATTAACTTGAACATAAAAAAAACAAAAGTTAGTCACCGACCGGGATTTGAACCCGTAACACTCGTTTCTTGCCGTCCGCATCTTAACTCGCTGGTCTGGTCCAGCGAGTTAAGACGCGGACAGTGGCCGGCAGGACGAAATTAGCGACCTTATTCTGCGTGGGAAGAAAAACGCATGAAACTCGAAACCACGCGTTTTCCCAAACATAAGACTACCTAATCTAGATCGATTGTTTAGCCCCGAAAACCCCCATATACCAAATTTCAGCGAAATCGTTAGAGCCGTTTCCGAGATCACAGAAGTTAATTTACATATAATTTACATATAAATATACAAGAATTGCTCATTTAAAGTTATAAGATATTTTCCAAAACTTTTTATTATGCGATACATACGTATTTAGGCTTTAAAACATTATCCTTACTAATATTATAAATGCGAAAGTCCGTTTGTTTGTTTGTTTGTTACGCCTTCACGTCCTAACTACTGAACCGATCATCATGAAATTTTGCCTTCACGTTGTCAGGGGTACAGAGAAGGACATAGGGTACCTTTCATCCCGAAAAAAAGTATAGTTCCCGAGGGATAACAAAAAACCTTCCCACGCAGACGAAGTCGCGGGCGGCCGCTAGTATTAAATAAATTCTTCTTTATTTTCTTCCAAGCGTTAATTAAAAATAATAAACAAACTTAGCCAAATATCCAAACTTTAAAGATAAACTTTAAATAATTTTGAAAGTTTTTTCATTTCAAAACAAGTGCTGTCTAATTAATATTTCATTTCAAAGATTTTTAAGAACGCTGAATCTGAGTTCGTCTACCTTTTAGCATTTTAGTATCCTTCAGTGATCCTTAGTTAAAAACCCTAAAGTTTAAATTTAACAACCAAGTTCTTTAATTATATTCATTATTTATTTAAATTATCTATCAGCCCTAGAAACATATTCAATTGTAAATTTCATTAAGTAACAATTTGGTCAAATGTCTACCAGGGTCCAGGTTGGACTTAAAAAAAATGCTAATTTCCCAATCAATATCCCATAAAACCTAAATAACGGCACCAATATCGATTTTGGGATTTTTACCCATTTACCCCCTCGGAAAACCTCGGGTTGGGTCATCATATCAGCCGCACGACACCCACTGCTGGGTGCCTCCCCTAAGGATCTCCACGATGATCGGTCCTGTGCTGCCCGCATCCAATGGCTTCCCGCGACCATCACCAGATCGTCGGTCCACCTTGTCGGGGGCCTACCCACGGAGCGTCGTCCGGTGCGCGGTCGCCATTCAAGAACCTTTCCACCCCAACGGCCATCGGTTCTTCTCGCTGTGTGTTCTGCCCATTGCCACTTCAACTGAGCAATCCTTGCGATGTTGGTTAGTTTACGGGTTGGGTCAATCTGCATGAAATATTTTTTTGTTCTTTATGCACCGGTTATTTAGGTACATTTTGAAAGGTGTATTGAATTATTTAAACCACTGGTTGGGCGTCGTTGTGTGGACAATCGATTCAATTCAGTTGCCAATTACTACACAATTTCAGTTGCCAATGAAATCGTGTCGTTTGGAAGGCCTTGACGTTGGTTACAAGCTATGCAAGAGCCACCCTCATTTCAACCAGACCTAAAATAGCTATACGCTGAATAGGCTGATGATTACATCAGATTTCTATTAAGAAACGTTTATTAAATCCCACTAATATTACTAGTGGCTCTGTGGGCTGGGAACCTCGCCTTATTTTGCCCGCCATTTTGAAAAATTTCGAAAAAGTGAATTGAGGAAAATATTCTATACACAGTTAATTTTTAACTATATCTAAAAATGAAATAGGGATTTCAGACCACGTAAATGAACAACTTTTACTATGGGGCCAACCACGAAATCGCGAAAAAAAAATCAGCTGTTCCATAGAAAAGTACAACGTCGACTCGACTATAATGTATGGAACAGCTGATTTTATTTTCGCGATTTCGTGGTTGGCCCCATAGTAAAAGTTGTTCATTTACATGGTCTGAAAACCCCATTACATTTTTAGATGATACCCCATTACACATTACATTTTTAGATGATAGATATACTTCAAAATTAACCGTGTATAATTATTGAACCTGACCCCATACAATGATTGATAAAAGTAATATTGAAACAATGTTGTGATATGATTGTGAATGGCGCTATACGCAATGTATAGCGGTCTGTCGTACGCGTTACATTGCGTGGTAATCTATGCAATGCTTTTTTAACACCAAAAATTTTAATCGTTTTCCAATAATAATTTTGAACAGAAATGGTCCTGACGAAGGGCCGAATACGTAGACCTCGGCTTCGTTGAGGGTTTTTTTTACACCTGGTATACTATCGCAGGTTGATTCTTCATCTGAGTTCCGCATACCATAATTTTTTAGTAAAAAATTAAAACTTTGAGTACCTAAAGTAGGTACTTATTTTGTCATCTTTAAAACGCAATAAAATGTGCAAGTGCAGCCGCCGCGTAATCCGGATCGAAACCTGAGTTGCAACTTGCAACTTCGTTCATTTGTAGATTAGGCTGTAGGTACACTGATGACATAAGACACAACATTTTTGAGATAAAAAAAACATTATTATTATGTCTATAGGCTGTAGGCACACTGATGACATAAGACACAAAATTTTTGAGATAAAAAAAAAAACAATATTTTTAAGTGCATCCATTTTAACACGACTGTCTAAAAAAGTGTTTACACGACTGCCCAAAAAGAAGAGTGTATTATGTTCAAAGTTCATGTACGTTTGTATGTATGTGAGTTTCTTTATTCCATCATGACTTCTAAATACCTTAATTGATTTGAATGTGTGAGGTATCGTAGAATCCTTACATCACTCCGAGGGACGCTGAGTATAGATTTTTTGAAAAAAGTCAATTATGTCGGCTGTATAACGCCATTTTGTAGTGTAAAAAAACAATTTTTGTACTTCAATTATTTCAATATGCGTATCGGATGAAAAGCCCCTCCCAAAACTACAATATAATTTGTCACTAAATGTATGAAATAAAACAATAGAACAAAACTTGAAACACGACTAGATGCCAATAACGCACTAAAAAGTTAAATAACAAGTGTGATTGCACTGCAATTTAATCAAAGAGGTCCCCCGACCGCAATGATTGCAGTCGGGGGACCTCTTTGATTAAAAATTGTTGTACATAACGGTCTCCAATGAACACTGTGGTCAATTTCTCTAATATTGTGAATAAATATTTTTGATATAAAAAAAAAATCTTTATATTATTGTACACCCATTTTTGTCAATTTCTGATAAGAGTCAAGATAGCTTCCGTATTTTGAGTTACTTTTAAATAAAGGTTTGTTTTGCTATCAATCTCTGTGTACAACTAGGTTTCTTTCTACAGTAACAAAGTGCTCTATTGTAAAGCCTTGGTCGGTACCGTGGGTATAAAAGTACTTGCATTATCTAGATGTAACATGCACAATATTCGTTGTATATTGTCAGCGAATCGTTGCAGATTTTTTTGTTTACAAAGTCCATTTATGAGTTACACTGGAATAAGTGACGCCCGTTCTTCTTGTCAGTTAAAAAAGTTTGGAACGGGTGGTAGGAAAATAAAGACGTTTCAAAAGAACTTCATTATAAGTTTATTTGAATCTTTGACATATACGCGCGTTGTATGTTTGTGTGCATAGGTGTAGTAAATCGTTTATCAGAATTACTCATAGCCGAAACAAATTATGCAATAACGGCATTAGTCCGAACACTCCGGTACAATCTCTCGAACATCGAACTATACAATTTGTGCAGAAAGGGCACAAAGTTTTATTCTATGCCCTTTTTTCACTTAATTCCCTTATGTATAAATTTAAAATGGAGTAATGCCCTTTCTGCGATTCTTAACCCTCAAGTTATTTTTTAGTCTGGTATCCTAAACGACAACGTCTTTAACAATTATTTTTAACTTAACCCTAAGGGATCATGCTAATGCTAACATCCCTTATGTGATATTTATATTGGTGAATAAAGCCGCACAACTTTTGCCGCACGTCAAAAATTGACAATGTAAATGGAAATTCAACAGGTGACTGAACATAATTATGTGATCCGGTGGCCAAAACTGGAACTACAATATTACATAATTATTGTTACCTAAGTTACATCACTATCAACTAAATAGACAACAGCGACGCCATCACCTGCAATTCAATTTTGGAAGCGACTTGCTAGGTGACTAAAGTCGACCGCCACAGGTGACTAAAATCGACCCATGTAAATAGCCCATTACCAAACTCATGAATAGTCAGTTTCTTAGAAATGTTCTTTCTAGCATTTTAATATCTATGTATTATAAGATCCAGAAAGACCCGTTGAATGGACTCCTTTGCTGACAAAGCTCTATTATACATAATTCTGAAAGAATTGTCGAGATCCAAGACTCAAATATATTTACTTTGGAATTAAATTGTTGATTTTTGTGGGGAGTCCTTTATGCTGTTTTAATGAAAAAATACGGGTACCTAAACAATGTATTTGGTCTTGTAAATGCGATAATCTAATTTTATCGACAAAAACACCCACATGTTGGGATCCACCCCTTCTCCTTTTGGAATGACCGCTATTTAAACGGGTCCTAAGACAATGCATACAATGCACTTTACTTTTTTTGGGCAGTCAAGTG
The DNA here is from genome assembly GCA_943789525.1 of Agriphila geniculea. Lineage (NCBI taxonomy): Eukaryota > Metazoa > Arthropoda > Insecta > Lepidoptera > Crambidae > Agriphila > Agriphila geniculea. Next base: position 13,390,030 of record OX038894.1, read on the forward strand.
AAAAGTTTGTTAATAACTTTTTTTTTAAATGACGCAAAATAAATAAAGCACCTAAGTTTGGAATTGATGTTTCAAAAAGATATAAGACATAATCATGTTCTTAATAATAATAAAACAATTAAAAAAAAACTACTATCTTCTTGTGTATCTGTAAGTGTATGTCTTCCCTATTCTAATTGTGTCTATGTACAGTTAAAAGTTTCAATATTTAATACTTAATTGGTCAAGATATTGAGGTTTGTTTGTGTACCAAAATTTTACCGATTTCTGGATTTAGAGTATATTCATGAAATTTATAGAACTGGCGTAATCAAAAGAGACTATTTTGTTTACCTACCTCAAGAACCTTATATTCATATTCTATGACACTGGACATTCTACTACTGAAGGATGGTTGGGGATGAGGTCATTCACCTTTGCAGATATCTTTTATCCCTCTCACACTGTGACTGGAATTGCCATGCTAAGTACAAAATATCCCAATCCATAGTCAATTTACCCAGGTCATGTACAAAAATTAATTAGATTTTCTAAATAAATGTAAATATCGGCACACTTTAAATTAGTTACATGATGTAAAAATTTATTAGTACATGCCAAAGTAATTATTTAGAGGACAGATGAGTCCATTTTGTTATTACAATATTTTACGTTTAACAGTAATTTCTCCATATTTCATAAGTTACCAAATAAAAATAAGGTGGCATCACTGATGGAATTGTCTTTGATTTGACATGTCACTAATGTCAATGATTTTCCACCGCATCTCACGTTTATGTACAAAAATATAAAATTATTTAAATAAAATTCGCGTTACAAAGCATGTGTTGCATTGTGCAAAATTGCAAAAGTGTTTCAAAACCAAATTCTAACATTATATTTCACAAGTAAGTGTTTTTTTAAGTATTTTCAGCATTCAATTTTTCCTTCTCAGTAATCTGAATTTTAGCAGATTTCAAAGATTGTTTCCGATCTAATTCGGAAATATTATAGAAGTTAATTATAATTCCACCTTAATTACGTATTTTTTATTTCAATATAATAAATATAATATGTACAAATCTGTATTCATTTTCGACACATAAGAAGCTTTAGAAATATTATCTGCATATCGCAGGGTGACCATAATCACAGCAGAACTGTGAAAGAAAGATTTGGATGAAAAATTTACGTTTATCCTACCTAACATTACATTTTATGTTTTTATGCCACATTTAACTTTGAGAGCGGATTTTTTTTGTATTCTTAACAGAGAGAAAAAATGTAATGTAAACTAAAATATTATCTTACGGAGTTGAGTTAAACAATTTAGATCAGTTTCAGCTAAGAATCGGACCTACCTAACTTACTACCTTACTACTATACTAGTTATTATGGTCTTTGACACCCATTGTTTATTCGTAGTAACAAAATAAAAATTAATCTTATTTTATTTTTCAGATTCCGAAACGATGAGGAAAAGAAACAACTATAGTATATCCCAATTACCATTAGAGGGAAATTATTTTCAACGGCCAAAATAATGCAGTTTTGACATTTTATATTGCAACTTTTTTTAATACAATGACTAATAATGAGACTTAATTTTCTTTTTCACACAACCGAAAATTCTAAAACTTTTTTCTATTAGGCCTGGTTTACATTAGGCAAGTAGACGACCTAGTCGAGTAGCGAGTAGAAATACATTGCTTGGCATGTTCGTCGATTTTAAAAGAACGTCAAACACACCACGTAATGAACTTCTACTCTCCTAAAACACTCTACTAAAGACTAAGATAATGTAAACCAGCCCTAGGGCGCTTATTCCTGCCTATAAAAATATTCAGCCAATTTGTTTTTTTTGGACATTCCTCATTGTACAAAATAAAAATACACGTGACTTTAGGGTGGAAGGGCAGGTGTGTATACTGCCCGGCATATATATTGGCAAGAGAAAGAAAGGGACAAAAGATGCGCAGTAGCCATAAACACTAAGTTTATGGCTACTGCGCATCTTTTGTCTCTTTCATTTTCTTGCCAATATATATGCCGGCATCTGTACCTAAGTCTTAAACCTCACCACGTATCTCCATGTTTTGACTTTTAACCAGCCGGACCGTACAGGACCAAGGGGTCAAGTTTGCTATTATCGTGACTAACGCCGTAATCGTGTTTCAATGGTGTTTGGATGGTAATGCTTTTTGACACAATTCTTGTTTTTGTAAACCCAAAATTGAAACACATTATTTTCCTAAAAATCCAAACCCGTTAGACACTGTGTCTCAGTTTTGGGTTTAAGAATCAAGAACTGTGTTAAAAAGCATTACCGTTCAAACACCATTGAAACACGATTATATGATGTTAACAATAGCAGACTTGACCCCCAGTGTGACCACCATTCCAAAACAGTATCGTCCATCCGGAGAGGAGCCAACCGAAAATAATCATTAAGTAAATATTTTGTGTTGCGCGCCGCCGCTGGCCAAAAGGGGGGTTTGAATGAATATATAGAAAGGTTATAATATGGTTGGTCAAGAGTAGTAATAATCCTTTAAATGCAGTAATATTCTAAATGCGAATGTTTGTACGTTTAGAGATACCCAAACATACAAACTTTGGCACTAACTAACATCTAAACTATTCTAAACATTCAAATGTTTAGAATCTAAACACTTTTGAATGTTTGGATTGGTCGTCCAAAAAATTTACGCCGTAGGCATAAGTTGATAGTCTGTAGTAAGTACCTATTTGTAGTGACTGTCCTACGAATGGACAACATTGTTGTCACCCTAATGAAAGAGATGGAAAATATCGTTGAAGTCATTCAAGGTTATTTTTTCATTCTTCAAGCCCCAAAAGGTGACGCAATGTCCAGAGTCATATATAAGGTTCTTGACCTACCTTAATAATGAAAAGAACTTAGATTATTTATATGTCAAGATAGACAGTCGAAGCTACGACAGCGTCGAAAAAAATATCACCCAACAGTTGGGTGACCAAAACACGCACACATTGTCAATAGTGTGACCCGGCCATAGTTTTTATTACAATACTCTTTGGACGCGATGATGCTAAAAATGCACACCACCTTAAAAAAGTTGACCTGTTTTGTTTAAAACGTCAAAAGCCTAAGACTCTATCTAGACATATGAATCTACGCACGTGTCTTCGTATTTTTGTGAGTTTGCCGATTAATCAAGATTTTTTTCCGATCTTTTCAAACTATTAATTTTTAACTTTTAACTGCACGTTCATATTCTTCAACCGCCATCCATTATCATCCATTTATTATTTTTTTCCTCACATTTTTTTTGCTTGATTGGACTGATGTTTGACGTTAGACATCAATGTCATGCATGATATGAATGTCGAACCGGAAATCACAATTGTCTATTAAATATTTTTTTTTTGAGGCAAAATAATCACGCTTCATAGCGCTTTATATATACTATGTGGCTACACAGCCATAACATACATTTACATTTATCTTATAATCACACACAATACACACGTATTATGTTGTTATTTTCTATTTTCTTCGAATTGTTTTGCTTTCTCTTTATGTCATTATGTTATGTATTTTTTTCTATAATACACACGTATTATGTTGTTATTTTCTATTTTCTTCGAATTGTTTTGCTTTCTCTTTATGTCATTATGTTATGTATTTTTTTCTTTATTTTCCTCTGTGTGTGTTGTGTTGTCTGACCGCTTACTGTTTTTAGGCCCCGGCAGAATAACAGTGCTTCTAAGTTATTCTGACCATCTAAGAATTTTTTACTGAGACGGGGCCCATTAACTTGCACACTCTTTGTTTAATGTAATGTACTGTACCTGTATCTCATATTCTTTGTAAAGTTATAATTTATTATATATTTCTTTCTTCTCTCAACCCTACTGTATGTGAGTTGTTAATAAATGTTTTTCTTCTTCTTCTTCTTCTTCTTCATATTCAGAAACGTGGTCTGATATCCCCAATTAAATTTTTAATTTACGGTGTATTTCATATCACCCCTTACGAAAATCTTACTGAATCTTCATAACATCACTTAGAGCCTACTTAAACTGATTATAAGATAAAAAAAAGTGGTAATTTGCGAGAATGCACAAAAAATACTCCATCATTTGATATTATCATTTATTTATTTGACGAAAACACTGAAGCTCGGTATTTTTATAAAGCGCGCCATTTAGATTTGCACATTTTCCCCGTTAAATATGAAAAAATGGCTTGAAAGAGTGGGAAATATTAACATAATCTCCCACTTGCCTTTTTCGGTGAATATTTCGTAAACAAAATTTACTTCGAAGGGGTGGAACTAAGAATAATTGGTGTATCACTCATTGTATTATTCTTATAAGGGATACTGCGCTGCTGGGTACCTTTTGCGGGCTCCAGACTCCTGCGTAATTCACGGCGTGAATTCACGACGTAATTTTGCCGTGAAGTCGGCGTGAAAAGCATGACCCTCCACACTCGCTATCGTTCACAGTTTAGTTCGCGTGCTCGTCGAGAATGGACGCCGAATTATGCACTGCTATCTTTCAATTTAGCATCCCATAAAATGGGTTTGGCATGATAACACTCAATCAACACAAGTTCCTGCTCGTTCGTCCAAGTGACGGTCATTTTGACGCACCGTACTCCGCAAATACATAAAAAACCTCAAGGCACGATACAGTTTTCACGCGCGAGTGTGGATACGTTCGCGTTCACGGGAGGTTCGCGCACCGCGAACCCTTTGACGCGGGCGCAAATACCGACACGGAACGGGGAACAAGGCGTGAACGGGCGCGAAGCCCGTGAACGGGTGCGAAAACCACCATCCACTCCACATTCGCGATTCACGCCTTTCACGGGTGTTCACGGCGCGAATGTGGAGCCCGCTTTTGAATCCTTGCCCTTATAGGATCACTTTGTTGTCTGTCTGTCTGTCAAGACTCTTTATCTCAGGAAAGCGTGGAGGTATTGAGTTAAAATTAAAAACCATATTCTCAAATCTACGGACCCTTGAAACTGTGAAAAGTCAAACTTCTAAGTTTACATAAAAAATTATACGGCCGTTAATGCCGCAAAAAAACATATTTCGACACTCTCAAGAGAATCAAAGCTCATAGTACTTTCGTACTTCCCGTTGACCTAGAACTATAAAATTATAAAAGAACGCAAGTAATATCGTAATATAGGTAGGGAAAAATCTGAAAACTATACATTAATTGTAATTAAATCATAAAATTATAGTCTTTATTTAAGTACCAGCAAATTTGTACGGAACCCTCGGTGGGCGAGTCCGACTCGCACTTGTCCGTTTTTTTTTATTTGATGTTAAGTGACGATAAGGCCAAAGGTGGAAAGCGCACTGAACCTGGGCACAGAAACACAGGCCCTAAATAGGTAAGGAATAAGGTATTTATTTAAAAAACCATCCTATAAAATTTACGACCTCCATAGTCGAGTGGTTTGTACAGTACACTAGGGTTCAAGGTGTCGCCATCTCAAATGTTCCGGGTTTGATCCCGGGCTGAGTCAATTTAGGAAACGAACTCGGGTCAGGGTATTTGTGATACTACCGTTGTCTCAGAATTTCATTGTATTGGAATAGGAGAAATGTATTTTAATGTTGTCTAATATTTTAAATAAACTAAAGGACATTGCTGTTTTATACATCATGTATCAAAAACCCTGTCAGATCCTGAAACAGGTGATAGTGTTGGTGAAACTGAACAATATTCTGCATGGAACATAGGTCGTATCATATATCTATACCTACATTATTTACAAAAGTTCTATTCACTTTGAAATCGAGGTCCTTTTCGATAGTGCAGAGACAAACATTTAGTTCTAAACCATCTTAATTTGCTAATGAAATGGAAAACGTATGGTTTTTTTTTAACTTACAAAGAGACCTTGTATTTGGTATTGAGAATTTTCAGTTGTCAATTGTTTCAATGTATAAAGGTTACTTCTCATCATAGTTTGGTACTGATAAAAGTTATTTATTTTTAATTATTTAGGTAAAATATCTCAGATCTCACACTACGCGCGACTATCAAACGCATTGAAAATGTGATTGTGCTATTATCAATGCCGCATAGGCTCCACACATAGTTAATAGGAATTCAGTTTTTATCGTACTGACGATAAAGTGAACGGAGCGCAGACTGACCTCGCGCGTAAGGGACGGACACTAAGCCTTCAGTTTTGTCCGCCTTCCTCCTAAGATGGCTCAAACTGTAGCTTAATTCAATCCCGAGAGCGTTTTTTTCCGTTTCTTGAATAGCGAGCTCAAAAAAAGTTATTGGAACGATACAAGTCAGAGAAAAAAATGAACTTTTCACTAATTTTAGAAAATCTCAAAAAGCTACCGACCGATTTTGGGAATTCAAATTGCACTTAAAATCCCTCTGGCAGACGCACATTTTGACATATAACTCATCGGCGTACCTTTAATATCTGCGAAACTACAGGCAAATGTCCCAATTTCATAAATCGGGGCACTATACTCGATCACGAAAACATAAACATTTTAAATGCTAAAAACGGAATGACTTAATTTGATTCAAGGGGAATTTATTCAGCCTCCTGTACGTACCCCCATAAACAACCATGGAACATTGTGACACGCTATTTATCAAACTGAGTTCCGCCTATATTTAAATGTTCTTCCTCGTATATTTAAAGTCATATTGTTTGTTTTATAAAATAATGTTTGATCGTAACGCAATGTGATTGTGGCATTGAAAAAAGTAAAAGATGTGAATTCGTTCCGAACTTTAATTATTTATATGATAATGATGGTTATGATCAAATAACATTAATTTAGTTAATCGTTACTAATCAATATTCAGCAATACAGAGTTGTACGATCGGCAACCCACGTGCTTTACCACTTTGCAGAAAGATTCATGTGCGCGCGTATTGCCCCTGCACGAACTAAATGTATGTATGACTGCGCGGCGTGTGATCGATTTAAACCTTAGGAGTGGTAAAGCGGAAGTGTTTTCGATAGTACGTAATTTGGTTTATTTAATTAACACCACATTAAAACCTCCGCACCGTTATATTAACACATTTGTTTAACCCTGAAAAGAAAATTTCATAAAGGCCCGCTTATGCGAAAACATTTTGTCTCTGTTTTTTTCTTTATGTGTTAAGAGTATAGAAAATAACCTCACTTCTGCACTTTTTCGAAGTTTTTCGTTGTTTTTCATCTTAAGCACAAATATCTTACTTGAAAAAAGTTATTGGAGCAACTGCACAGTACATTAAAGTGAATTTTATGTAGAATTCGATACATTTTCGCTTAGAGCATCAAGGCTTCGTCTCGAAGGGAGCAGCCTTAACGATAATTACTCTATTCAAATTATTCTGGCATTTTTTGCGGGGGGGGGGGGGAAGCGCACACAAATGCAGTTCCGCATACTCACATACAAAAACAATACTGTAAAGACGAGACCAACACGTAAAAAATAAAACAAAACAGCAAAAATTTGTGTACGGATGAGTCACACATCAAAATATGACACGTTTTTGACATAAAGGGCTGGGCTCAACTGTAGTTGCAGCAATATCGATACGGAAAAAGGAATAAAGGTAACAAACTCAAACATTTTACATGGGGTGAATAACACCCCATGAGGTGAGGTGGGGGGAACGCTTCGTATGGCTTCTCTTTCTGGGACAGAAGCGCGTCTTACTCTAAGCGTTTTCGCTATTATTTACGCCAAAAATATGACCCACGACAAGCGCTTTTGATGATATTCAAATTTTTTTACAATCATCTGTGAGGTATATACGCAATTTTAACGCATATAGCTACTAGATAATCTGTTTAGCTAGTCGTATGTTTTTTTTTGTGGCTACAACTTTACGTTTCTATATAAAAATATAGCCCGCGCAAACCATGTTTTCCTATCATGGACCCTTAATAGCAGGGGAAAAACTCCAGTACACCAAATCTTAACAATCTATCAAGAGTGTTCTTTGGCCAACATTGGAACATTAATAGTCGATTACTTAACCCCAAATCAGAGGACGAGTTTTTACGCCGAATCCTGACCGTAACGACTTGGGCAAAGTAGTAAATTCGGACGTCCAAGCAACTTTGACCGTTGATGCCTTTAGAGTTGAGTGGAGTATTCAAAAAACGCAGAGCTCCTTTCAAGATGGTCGATTCTACAGCTACCAGAATAACTTGACCTGTTAGAAAAGGAAAGTTCTGATCTATGTAGAGCAATAAAAGGGTCAAGAATTATTAGTGGCAATTGTTATTGAGGGTCGACAGAAGTGTCTAGATTTTTCCCCTTTTCTTAGAGTGTCGTGGAGTATTATCAAATAAACCAAGCTACTAATAAAATAACAGGCCTATTTAAGTCATAAACTAAAGGCTTCCAAATTAATAATTGTTACAATCATAGGGTTTATGTTATCCTGACCAAGCCCAGTATACATGCATAAAAGCATGTATACGTAAAAAGCGTATTTACCTCACTCTAATAAAAAAAAGGGTTTATGTTATCTTATCACGCTATACACAAATTAAAAAAATGAAATTTTAATCATTTTGTTCCCGCAGGGGGTGGTTCCACTCATGATTACAAGCAACTTTTACTATGGGGCCAACTCTTACATCGCGAAAAAAACAGCTGTTCCATACAAAAATGCAATATCTACTCGACCTTAATGTATGGAACAGCTGAATTTTTTCGCGATATCAGAGTTAGCCCCATAGTAAAAGTTGCTTGTAATCATGAGTGGAACCACCCCACTGCGGGAACCAAATGATTAAAATTCCACGCTGTATTATACGCACCTAGAAACTAACGGGTTAATTAAAACTGATTTAAAAATCAATTTACCAATAGTTTTAATCTTGGTTTCAGATAAAGGAACTCTTATGAGAATACTATACACATCAACTTTGTCTAGGGATTCAGGTGTTATTTTCATTCAAACGAGGTAACTTTGAAGCCTTGGTTTTCTGCCAGGGATGTACTGTGCTTTGATCTGATGACGGCTATCTAGGGAGTGAATGGAGGAGATTCAGATCGCTATACACACCCAACTGATTTGACCAGCATTCTTAAAACGTAAAGGACATGTTTACAAAAACCGCGAAAATAGCATGAAAATGTATGGAAATCCTCAAACTGAGAACTCTGACCCATTAATCTTTTAGAATGCTGCTCAGATCAGTTGGGTGTGTATAACGATCTGAATCTCCTCCATTCACTCCCTAGATGGCCATCATCAGATCACAGCACGGTACATCCCTGGCAGAAAACCAAGGCTTCAAGTTTGTATGAAAATAACGGGTGCCATTTCGGTCGCATAATCTTTTTAATTATAATGTCGTTTGGCATAACAGTTTTGGCATAAAGTCTTTTCGCATAATTTATGATAAGCAGAGTTTTATGAACGCAGAAAGGTTTTATCGGCATAATTCTTACTTACTCTAATCTCCTTTAACATAATTTTAATTACCATAAAAGGAAAGGGCATAATTGTTATACGTCTAAAGGTAATTTACCATAAAATACGAAGTGCATAATGGATTTAACCATAAATATTCAAGTCAGAAACGATTTTTGGAAGAATCATTTTAATTCAGATTACCTAAAAATATAAGATAAATATGTAACGTAACATTGTAAATAATTATCTTTTTTTATGGTTAATATAATTTAAATGTACATAAGTATATAGGTAGGTACTAATGTTTTAAATATAAAAAAGCATAACCAATTTAAGTAATTATTATTAATGAAGAAAAACTTTTAATGCTACCTTCTTGTTAGTTAAAAAAGTCTGAAACGAAGGAAAACGTAAAAGCGCTTAGTTACTAAGTTTATTTGAATAAAGGTAGGTATTTTTATTTTGACTTTGACATTGGTGGGTTAGGTTAGGTTAGTGTTTTGACCACTCGTAGCGGAGCGCGTGAAGCGGGTGGAGCTTAATTATGCTTGCATGCATGTTGCGTGCTTGCTTGCTTGTTTGCTTGCATGCATGCATGCTCGCTTGCATGCATGCTTGCATGATGGGTGCTCGCTTGCATGCATGCTTGCATGTTGGGTGCTTGCTTGCAAAATGCTTGCCGGGGGGTGCAGGGGGGCTGGCCCCCCTGCTCGGGGGGGTCGGGAGGCCTGAGGCCCCCCGCTATAAAGAAAAAAAACTAATGCACTATAGGTAGGTTAGGTTAGGTTAGTGTTTTGACCACTCGCAGCGGAGCGAGCGCAGCGAGCGGAGCTCCACAATGCTTGCATGCACGTTGCATGTTTGCATGCATGCTGCATGCTTGCTTGCATGCTGCATGCTTGCTTGCATGCTGCATGCTTGCTTGCATGCTGCATGCTTGCTTGCATGCTGCATGCTTGCTTGCATGCTGCATGCTTGCTTGCATGCTGCATGCTTGCTTGCTTGCTGCATGCTTGCTTGCATGCTGCATGCTTGCTTGCATGTTGCATGCCTGATGGTCATGGTCAACTCTATACGACTATGCTTCAATTTTAGCAAAGTTTCTAAACTATAAAACATAAATAAATTTTATTTTCGGTCTTACTAATTTGTTAGTATAATTTCTACCCGTTAATATTATGATATTTGATAAATATGACTTGGAATATTTATGATAAAGATTGATATGCCAATAAATGGTATGATTAATAATCGGTATAGCAAAAATATTTATGCAAAAAAGAATGTGCCGATATATTATTATTACAATAGAGGTTATGCGGAAAAAAAGTATGCGCTATGATTTATTCTGTATGAACGTTATGCGAAATGATGAATATGACAAAAAACGTTATGCAGTGCAAAAATATGCCTTTCTGTTTTATGCAACCGAATATGGACCCAAAATAACACCTATATCCCTAGACAAAGTTGATGTGTATACTTACATACATAAATACTTAGACTATTGAAATACATTCAATATGTTCTCAATATAACCCCAAATATCATGGGGTTATATTATACTGATTATAACCCCATGATATGGTGACAATGAAGTAGTATTTGGTTTTTTATATGCAGGGAGTTTGAAAATAACCTTATAAAGCCGAGTATGGTAGATGGGAACCATCAAACTGAACAACTTTTACTATGGGACCAACTCTGAAATCGCGAAAAGAAATCAACTGTTTCATACTATTTTGATATTTTCGGCAGATATTATTCGGCAGACCATATTCGGCTATAAAAGACTATTTCCAAATAAACTTGTAAATAATCAAAGGAAGTGAACAAAAAGAAAACTAACACACACTAAAAATCATTTTATTGAAATTACAAACTTGCTCAATAAAAGCCAAGTAGTTATATTATAAGTTTGTATTTCAACGCAAACTGTAGCAATGTATAGTGAAATAGAAAGGCAATAAAACGAGAAATGAACGTCTCGCCAGCACCACCCAAAGCTCATAATGGCAGTTCAAAATAATCTTGGGTAATTCAATCTTGGTAGAGAATTCAAAATGGTTGACCGCAAATACTGTTTCACTGACTTGGCAGTTAGTGCCCTATCTCACTAGCACACCAGAGGCGACGTAAATAGTTGCGATATCAACAAAATGTCTCCAAGATGTATGGAAGGTACCTCACCGGTGTGACTCTGTTCAGACGATAACACACGACCTGAGCTCAACCCAAACTGAACTCAACCGCAGCCCACTCCATAAAATGCATTACAGTTTTGAATCTTATGACATATTAATAAGCTCTGTTATTTTTTGTTCATGCAACTGCACCCACACCGCGCTCGACCCGAACTCAACTCAAACTCATCATCATCATATCAGCCGCACGACACCCACTGCTGCGTATAGGCCTCCCCTAAGGATCTCCACGACGATCGGTCCTGTGCTGCCCGCATCCAGTGGCTTCCCGCGACCTTCACCAGATCGTCGGTCCACCTTGTCGGGGGCCTACCCGCGAAGCGTCGTCCGGTGCGCGGTCGCCATTCCAGAACCTTTCCGCCCCAATGGCCATCAGTTCTTCTCGCTATGTGTCCTGCCCATTGCCACTTCAGCTGAGCGATCCTTCGAGCGATGTCGGTTACTTTAGTTCTCCTGCGGATCTCCTCGTTTCTGATTCGATCACGCAGGGAAACGCCGAGCATGGCTCCTCAAACTCAAACTCAACCTGAACACAACTCAAATCCAACTCAAACTCCACGGAGACTGGATGATGAGTGCGACAAGGACGGCTTCAAAAAGGTGGAAAGGAAGAGGAAGCCCACCCGCCGTAACCTTTGTGGCACCGCCCCGACCGGACACAACCACCTACTACGTCCGGCTATCCCGACAACGCTTGTGTATGTATCTCGTCTGCACTACAGCATGAAGCCTGATGAAATCGGAGAGTACATCAGAGTGAAGACCAAATTCAGTCTGAGGGTCGAGCGGTTGGAGTCCCGCCACAATGTGAACTTCAACTCATTCGTGGTGAGGGTACTGACCGAACATCTATCGACCTTCATGAAAGAAGATTTTAGGCCGAAGGGTGTCCTGTTCCGACGCTTTCGCGGTCGGATACCGGACGCCGCATTGCGCAACACGTCGCCGGCTTCGATACGTGTAAACAAATAGATTGTATTTTTATTTAATAATTATGTATGTTAGTCTGTAAGGTATATATTGTATGGGCCTAGTAGCCTGAAATAAATGGTTAAATAAAAAAATGAAAAAAAAAAACTTCTCAAACTCACCTCAAACGCAGCCCGTGCCTTATTTATGTGTCAAAAGGCTCAAAATTGCAAGCGATGCATATCAAGGAGTGAGCAGAACGCAGCCCAACCAAAATGGGGGCAGCAAGCGAATCAACTGCAGGTGACGGAACCATGGTGCCTTAGTGAGAGAATGGCCCTTAAAGCAATCTTTATAGAACCTACAGTTAGATTCTGTAAATGCTGATCAGGAAAGGTTTCCATTTTAAGGTCTTTTCTAAAACTTTAAACAGAAATAAAACGACTTGTTTAGTTTACTATAATCTCTCGTTTGATATCTGAAATTAAATAAACTTATTATTTTGAATCATCATATATTTTTTTCTCCTTTCATTTTACTAGCAAGAAAAAAAAAACGGGTGCGACAGTAGTTACAACTTTTACAAGTATGTATGTATGTATGTCGTTATCAAACAAACCTATATTTTATCATGCCAAAAAAATGGTGGAAACTAAATGTAGGTAAGTAACAAAAATATGCTGGTATTTTAAAAAATGACAGTGTATTTTTAAATGAATAAAAATATATCTGTTCTGTGGAAAAATCCCTCTTTCAACACAATACAGGATATTCAATTACAACGGTACACTTTTTTTAATTACAATAAAAACCTACATATAAAATACACATATAAACTTGCGCTTTCTTTTGTCGCCCACCACAGATAGTCGCAGCAACAGACACAATGGTAGACTTGAAATGAGTAGAAAAGACCCATTGTTGCCGAACCGGCCTCTTTTTTTGCTTTTAATTTGTTTGTAAAAAAATACTAATAATCCTACTAATATTACAAATGTGAATGTTTGTGGGTTTGGATGTTTGTTCCTCAATCCCGCAAAAACTACTGAACGGATTTGGTTGAACCACACCGACAGCATAGTAGATAGCCTTAATTAAAACATAGAATACTTTTTATTCCGATATTCTGAACCACGCGGGTGAAACCGCGGGCGGCCGCTAGTAAATAATATTCAAACAGCATAAACGCCTCGCTCATTCATTTCACTAGTTCATTAGTTCACTCAGTTTTACCTCTATTGTTTTAATTGTATAACGTATAATATTGTAATAATTGAAAAGAATCAATTTATCTTCACATTACAAAATGGCGTCATGCAGTAGAATTTTTTTTTCAATAAATCTGTAGCCGGTGTCACTTGAAATAATTTAAGGTTTCAAACGACACAAATCTGTTAAGGCATTTGAAGTTACGCTTGAATTAAAGAAACTCACATCCTTACTAATATTATAAATGCATAATAATATTATCTATTCTGTGGCGAAAGTCCGTTCGTTCGTTTGTTTATTTGTTTGTTACGCCTTCCTTCACGTCTAAACTACTCAACCGATCGTCATGAAATTTTGCATACACGTTGTCAGGGAAACAGAAAAGGACATAGGGTATCTTTCATCCAGAAAAAAATAGCAGTTCCCGAGGGATAGCAAAAAACTGTCCACGCAGACGAAGTCGCAGGCGGTAGCTAGTAAAACAGAAATGAAAACTGAACACAATACCTACACTCCTTTTTAGGGCAGACGTGTAAAAACATGCTATTATTATCACTCTTTATATTTTTTACTATTTTTATAACACCACTGTGAGACCACTGTGTTTGAGTTTGGAATTATTATCCTATTGTATTTATTTTAATTTGATACGATTTGACTTATAAGATAAAGTAGTTATATTTCCTTGATTATCATGTTTATAGATAGGAACTTAGTATCTACATAAATTATTAATTTATAATAAAATAAGTCTGTTATTTAATATTTATGATTTGCCGACACCATATTTAAGTCTATGGCTCGAGAGGGAGAATACGAACGCGCATATTTTGCAGTTTTTTTTCTCTAACTCAGCACTATGGGAAAGTTTTCCCGACGATATGAACCCTATGTCGGAATTTGCAATATCTTTTTATTTCCTTGTCTTATTTGAATGGAATTGGGACAAAGCGGGAATTGTGATATATTAGCTTCTTAATAAACGACGCTCTGTGGGTAGGGCCCCGACAGTGTGGACCGACGATCTGGGGTCGCGGGAAGCCGCTGGATGTGGGCAGCGCAGGACCGATCGTCGTGGAGATCCTTGGGGGAGGCCTATACCCAGCAGTGGGTGTCGTGCGGCTGATATGATGATCATGATAATGAGCTTCTTAAAGCCGGGTTGACACGATAAGATTGAGCTCGGACCGAGTGCACTCGGATTACTACTCGGACGCTACTTGTATCGTGTTATCATGTAATCCGAGCTGACTCGGATGCTGGCATCCAATCCGAGTGGACTCGGATTTTGCTCAATTTTTCCAGTTCACTCGGATCAAATTTAATGAAACAAAATGGCGACAACTAAAAAAGTGGACTGAATGTGACACTGTAAGATTTGTAGAACTTTATGATGAGGAGTAAGTGTTGTGGAACAAAGATGCCCGAAATCTCTTCATGCGTTGCTTTATTTTTTGCTTGTAATGGTTTCACTCTTTTATTAACTATATCTGCAACAACTGCGACACCCCGCAACATCTGATCAGTCTGTTCCATGTTGAGCAGACCAGTCTGTTCTGAGTTGAGACAAAATTAATGAGCCTGTGTACACTCGTATGAAAGTGCCTCGTACGAGTGGAGTGGAGTACACTCGTATGAAAGTGCCTCGTACGAGGAAACTCGGTCGTGACTCGGTCCGAGCTGACTCTTATCATGTAAACGCTGCTTAATAGTACGAGTAATGCTGGGTAGTGTTTCAAGATTTGATTGTTTCTTCGTGCATTTGAAATTGAATTAATGAAACGCTGTTTCTTTTCATGAAATTTTAAAAGCGAACATTTCAGTCTGATGGTAGGTAATAAATTTGAAAATAGTTAATTAACATATTTGCAGCAATTTTATTATCACACAAATAGATCAGGATTTGATCCTTAACCTGATTTCTAGCCAAATAATAAAAAACCGGTCAAGAGCGGGTCGGACTCGCGCACCGAGGGTTCCGTACCATCATAATTGCACCATTAAACCACACTGCAGAGTAGAATAATAAAATTAGTATTGCAGTTTTAGGTCAGCGCATTCTCTTGACCGATAGTGGGACTAATGTTAACTTTTTTAGAAATTTGATGATTTCTAAAAAAGTGTGCTATATTGAGACATCATTTTATTTTTCCTGTAATCTTTATTTATACTGCTATCACAAAGAATTATTTCAGATTTTTCTCTTTGCAAACTTCGGATATAAGGGGGGAACGTTATTTTTTTACATTTTTCATCATAAGTCGAAAACTATGCGGCCTAAAAAAATGAAAAAAATATTGGAAACGTGCAAACGGCGTTCTTTCATATGATACCCTACATAGCCTAGTAGCCACACTTCAAATTTTTAAGACCCCTTTTCAGTCCCTGTTGTAAAAAAGATATCTTTTTTATTTATATCTTATTTGCAAAATAGTTGGGCAAATGTCATCTTAAACTATTCCAAATTTCAAGTTGATACCATGAGTAGTTCTCGAGATATCCAACTGTGACAGACAGACAGACAGACAGAGTGAGTCACACCATAAGGGTTCCTTTTTTACCCTTTTGGTATGGAACCCTAAAAATCATTATTTGTTAGAAATTTACCAAATCTGTAAAACAAACCCTCAAAGTATTATAACATATTGTTTAACACATCTATACAAACTTGGCAGTATTTTGTGTTTAGCAAAGTCTTGCTGACGACGTCAGTAAAATTTTCATAACAGTCGTTGTTAAATTCTATTTTCCCGACTTTACGTCGTGGAAGCAACAATTTGTCACCAATAGACGTCGCAGACAATAGCGCATTCTGAAGGGTAACGACGTCCCTGCAATGTATTGAGTTAGTCCCCGGTTAAGTCTAGACTTTAGTGACGTGATCCTGGGCTTGGTATATTTCGGATAATTAGGTATACACACTTTTAATAGGGACACTGTAAGTGTGATTTTACTGCTGCAGAGGAGCAGTCAGCACCACATTACATTGCACCACAAGTCAGCCCGTGACCACGGCCGATGCAACTCGGTCGAAACATCGGGAGGTAAGTGTGAAAATTCCTGCCATCAAATCGTACACGTTTAATACCTGTTACTTTAATGAAGTAACTGTGCGTACTATCTACTTATTGTTTTCATCTTTTATTTATGCTCTGCCGGTTCCCTTATATAATTTATGTGCTGATTTCCGTTAAACTTATTACATAAATAAAAAACATAATTTTCCAATCAATGGTTTTTTTAGGTCAAGATTTATTATGTATCTGTGACTCCATATTTATTACGTACCTACATATCTGAATAGATAATGTTATTTTTACCAGAGGGAAAATAATGCTTTATTCAAATATGAAATCTTTAGTAAACAAAACTATTTTGTTAAAGTAATATCTCGCTTAAGTAGGTATACTTTGTAAAACTTTCAACTCATTAGAGAGCAAATTCTGAGCATTTGCTCAGAATTATTAATTACTAGCTGACCCGACAGACGTGGTCCTGTCTTAGGAATATTGAGTTTGAATTGATATAATTAATAAAAAGTTGGGTTCAGAGATATTAATAGGTCCCGTTCCCGTTCCCCTTTTCTGTCCCGTTCCCGTTTCCGTTCTCGTTTACTTTATAACCCAACAGCTTTATGATTAAGTATCTAT
The DNA here is from genome assembly GCA_943789525.1 of Agriphila geniculea. Taxonomy (NCBI): domain Eukaryota; kingdom Metazoa; phylum Arthropoda; class Insecta; order Lepidoptera; family Crambidae; genus Agriphila; species Agriphila geniculea. The sequence continues at coordinate 13,407,396 of OX038894.1, forward strand.
AATAATCACTTGTTATGTCAGTAACGTGTATGTTAGTCTATCCAAACTTACCAATTTAATATTAGGCCTGATGGCTCTGACTGAACTAACCCTGATGAGCACTAAGAAATTCAGTTTTCTTAAATCCATTTTATAAGAAATAAGAAATTAAATATTTTACATGTATTTCCTCATGAAAATAACTCCGACCTAAGCATCTGTTTTATTACATCCTCTTTGACGATATTTGCAGCATGCATTAATTCAATTCTATGTCAAATGTTATAAGGTTACATTAAAAAAGTTTACATTGTCAAAAATAAATATACTTATTCTTAGTTTTTTTAATCATTAGGTTACATTAAAAAAGATTTTTTGTCCAAAATAATTTTATATGGTGGTTAAGTATTCTTAAATTTTCTAATTTTCCACGCAATTTTCTTAATTTTTTTCTTTCATAACAACCATCTCCTGATAATAACAAACACAATAAAAAAAGAATTAGCGAAATCGGTCCAGCCGTTTACGCGTGATGGTTTGACCACGCGAAATTGGATTCATTTATATATGTATAGGTATAAATTAGTTTTTAATAGTTTTAAATTTTTAAAACTATTAAAAATATTCGCGTTGCAAGTTGAGCGATTAGCTGAGTATTTTATAAAAAATCTGAACACAAATTTATATAAATATTTTACTGATACGTCGCTATTTTTGTTGATGTTATATTTTAGGAATGTCGTGGTTAAGCATATAAATTGAGACATTTTTTCAACTAACACAAACAGATGAAATATCTCATTTTGCATTATAATACGGCACATTACACAATTACATTGTCAAGTAGAAGCAAACTGCCACTGCATCAAAATCTAAAAGTTAGGATATTTTGTCCCCTCACTATTCGACTTTTACTTTTATACTGGAAAATTTTAAAACGGTATAATTGGCAGTTGTCGGAGAACAACGCAGCAAAAAATGCCGATACAATTTTATGAAGAATGCTTTCCATGGAAATACTTTTAAAAAGAAACTGATGAAGTTTTATTTTAAAAGTTTTGTTATTTTAGTTCTTGTAGTATGCTTTTGAATTAAGTATTATTTTTTGAACAAACGAGCGTGAGCTGTCTCCGTTTCAGCTTGCTCAAAAGTGCTTACGTAGGTTTGTCCGGCTGTCCGTCTGTTCTCCTCTATAGGTTGCATTCTTCAACCGCTTCTCGTGAATTTTTTATATATTTTTTTTCTTTAAGTTTCAGTAAATTTAAAAATAAAATTAATTAAAATAAAAGTTACAAGCACGATTGTTTGTGTTCAGATCAATCTGTCAACAGTTTATTCGATTTTTGGGTCAATTTTCCGACGACGTTTCGGCACCTGCCGTGGTTAACATGTAACAGTTATATTAGAGGTACAATTAGTAAGCGTGAAAATCTCAGAAATGAATAAATAAAATAACATTCATTATATCAGCCGCACGACACCCACTGCTGGGTATAGATAGGCCTCCCCCAAGGATCTCAACGACGATCGGTCCTGCGCTGCCCAAGAATACAAACCAAAGGAGCATAAGCCACAAGAAGATCTAATTAAAAAGGTTCAAAAAGATGACATAAGCAAATTTTTACCTGTGGGCTTTAAACCTACTTCTTCTGAGGCTGCTCGCATCCAGCGGCGCACCGCGACCTTCACTTATCGTCGGTCCACCTTGTCGGTGGCCTACCCACGGAGCATCGTCCGGTGCGCGGTCGCCATTGACCGAAAGGTTCTGAAATGGTGACTGCGCACCGAAATTAACATTATTTAAATTAATCTAAGCACGATATGTCTTATTAATTAGTGCCAAGCTATGAAAACCCTAACTGTCCACTTAAGCATTCCAGTCTAGTTAATTGTTATTTCAGACACGGTTCTAATTAATTTAGACTTGGATGTATTGAATATTCAGAAGTCCTAACCGTAAATTGAATTGAGAATATAAATGTTTCAAGTGCTGTAAACAATTATAAACAATATTAATGTTAGGAAAACAATAAAATGTTTTGAAGTTATTACGAAGTAATGTTAACAGTATTTAATGTGGCTTTATTTCAATATCCACCAACAATTTCAATTAAAATTATAATGAAAGCAATTATTTTACTTCGTGTAAATAAATCGTTTTTGCAAAAGTATTTCTTTATCATAATTAAAGTAACTAGCTTCAGCCCGCGACTTTGTCGACGTGGACATTTGAGAAAATCATTCGAAAACAAGAGTTTTGACTCTTGCTTTCGAACTGAAAAGATTCAGAAAAAAAATTGATTAATCAGCAAACTCGGAAAGATACCAAGACGCGAGCATAACCGCATTCATTATTTGCATTTTTTACGTGAACAAGATAGTCTCTTCTTATATCACGTGTCAGTTTATGAATGAATCCCAAAATATCCAGAAATAAAAAAAAAAAGATTGGGACACATTCAATACTCAATATCTCGACAAATTATAAAATATTAAAACTTTTAACTGCACATACTGATATTGATAAGTCAAAGGGAAGAGATACACCCATCACTTTTTTAGATGTACTCATAAAGTAACCATGTATGTGTGTGTATGTATAGTATGTACATACCGTTTTCATGGTTAGTATATCACGATTATACCGTCACCGAGTAAAGAGGTTCGCTCACGCGCGCCTTAATGACGTCACGCGCTCCGGACGTCCAAACGCTCCGAGTTATGAACGTAGACCCAGCGACTTTATATGAAAAATGTCACTCGATATACGTGGCCCGATTTCGGCTACGCAAATATTCCGGTGGATTCGATGTTAATGCCCCGAAATGTCACGTTCAAAATCCAAATATGTACACACCACACATCAACTTTGTCTAGGGATACCAGCCCCCCTACTCAAATGGCCAACTTTCTAATCGTTTGAACGCTACGCTTACTTTTAAAGTTTAAATATGAGCAATAAATCACATGTCGCAAACTTCTGTAAATCACAGACTTCGATGTATTGTATGGAATTGTCAAGCTTACGGCACGTAATTTTATAGTTTACTGCTTATTTTAAAGTTTTAATAGTAAGCGTAGCGTTCAAACGAATAGAATGTAGGCCATTTGAGTACGGGGCCAGGTGTTATTTTCATACAAACGAGGTAACTATGAAGCCTTGGTTTTCTGCCAGGGATGTACTGTGCTGTGATCTGATGACGGCTATCCAGGGAGTAAATGGAGGAGATTCAGATCGCTATACACATCCAACTGATCAGACCAGCATTCTAAAAACGTAATGGACATGTTTAAAAAAAACCGCGGAAATAGCATGAAAATGTATGGAAATCCTCAAACTGAGAACTGTAACCCATTAGTCTTTTAGAATGCTGATCAGATCAGTTGGGTGTGTGTGTATAGCGATCTGAATCTACTCCATTCAGTGCTTGGATGGCCATCATCAGATTACAGCACGATACATCCCTGGCAGAAAACCAAGGCTTCAAAGTTACCTCGTTTGTATGAAAATAACACCTGTATCCCTAGATAAAGTTGATGTGTATATTTTAAAACAGTTTTTTGATCCACACAAATATCAGAAACGTTCAGTGATGTGATTGTTCACACACACAATATTTCACTATCATAATTTTTGATTCATCAAAATACTGACTGATGTAATAATGTTAAGTCTGACGCCATAACAACATGTTGTGTTCCGGCAGTTAAAGGTTAGATAGCCGGTTCCTCAGAGGTGAGGATTCCAGGTGTAGTGCGCTTACACCATCGGCCTTATCGTCACTTAACATCAGGTGATGTGAAGGCCAAGAACTATCCCGTTGTTCATAAAAAAATGTCTGAGTCAAGATTTGAAAGTGTCAGAACAACCGATATTATAAATCACGAATTGCTTTAGATTTTTCTTATAGATGCAACTGTCTCTGATCTTGTAATCCCAAAACTTTAAAGCTCGTCCTAACTTTCAAATAGTTTGCAAGTCGCAAAGGCAAAATCAATTCATGAGACGTGGAACAACGCAATGATATTTAACTGTCGTTAGGATAATAGCTCGATTGAAGTTTAGATGCAAAGTGTGGGCTAATTAGTGAACTATTTCGAACGAACGTCGGAAATTATTCGAGTGCGGAGTCGTGGGGACGTGGGGAGCTATTACGAAAAAGAATTCGCGATAATCGGACGTCCGTTTGACGTCTGATATAGGTGCAAGAGTGTTTGCTAAAAGTGTGGTTAAACGACAGGGTAGAAAATATTGTTTAAGCGATAAAAAGTACCACAACGCTTCTTCGGAGTGCATTATAAGAACACAATTCACAATTATGTCTTTATTTAAGCACTATGTTTTTTTTTCAATGGCGGCATTAGTGTGCTGCATATACCCTCTTAATATTAAGGTAAGTAGCCCAATTCACATATACACAACATCATGGAGGTCAAATTAAAGTTATCTCAAAGTTTGGTAGGCAGTTTTTTTTTCATTTATTTAATCAATAAGTACAAATTAAGTATTCAAACAACACACCATAAACCACAAATATTTGTCTGGCGTGCTACAAAAGTTGAGTTCGGTACAGCTACCTAATATTAACAGAACAAAACAGTGGTTCCAAACTATAGATTCGATAGTTATTCGAATGTTATCAAGTAGACACAAATGGCACCAGTAAAATTTGTATTATGCCATAAAACGCAATGAAAAATACCTTTAAGTTCGCCGAATAAATGAATCACCGTTTAAGAATCACAAAAACTATGCTTAATGTGACTGAAAATGTTAGATACTATTCCGTATCGAATCACTACGTCACTAACGGTGCCATTGCAACTTTAAGTACATTTTTTTTTACACGCAACGGGATAGTGCTTGGACTTCATCTCACCTGATGTTAAATGACGATAAGGCCGAAGGTGGAAGCGCACTACACCTGGAATACTGGCTATCTTACCTCTAACTGCCGGAACACAACAATTTTTAAATTGTTATTATGGCGTCAGACTTAGGTAAGATGGTGGTAGCTAGCCAGGCGGATTTGAAATAAGCCCGACCACCAACCAAACCGAGTACAAATTGTACCCCCCCTGGGAATCGAACCCGGGACCTCTGCGTCTTACACGGGTGGGCGAACCACTAGACCACAGAGGCGGTGAAAATAGGGCTACTGAACTCAATGTTACGATACAGAACGAAAGTCGGTTCTATTTTCGTAATTTGGTTTTCAGTGTAGACCATTTTTTGAGATGTGATTTTCCATTGTTATTTAAGAAGTTAAAGAATGTAAATAGTTATGAATGTGGTTTTCCACACTTACTATTCGTCGAAATAAATAAATGCTTAGATAATTTCACACAGCGCTATCCAACCCCAAAATAAGCAAAGCTTGTAATATGGGCACTAATATACTAATTCCATACTTTTGAAATATATACTTATTATACATAGTACCTAACACCCGACTGTATGTATTTTTTACAATGGACTCTATCCATTGTAAAAAATACAAATCTTAATTCTGCAAAAAAAAAAATTGGATTGAGTATTTTTTTGTATTTTATTATTACTCATTTACAGTCTAGTTTTGCCCCCTTTCGGCATTGCACTTTATCCAGGGACACACTAATAAGTTTTTTTGACGAGACAGTTTTTAGAAATTTATTAAAATGACGGAGTTACGAAAAAAACATATTTCAGTCCGGCTTTCCGGCTGTTTATACTTCTCTACGGGTCGCATTTCTAAAACGATTCTGGTGAAATTTTGTGAGTAGGTTCGATAATGATAGTATAACTGTTTATTCAAGCCAGTTTTTTTTTTTCAAAATATATATAAAAAAAATATTCACCCATTTCGAAAAATGATCAAAATTAGAAGCACCATCTGGGTGGCGTATACTCAATTACTCACGTACTGTGTGCTTTGAAAACTTCATGGCGACATTTTGTTTGAGCCACTTTTTATCGCGAGGTCTACAGCTTAAGAAGCCACTAGTTTTAAACACAAATCAGTCAGCTTTGTAGCCATAGTCTGCGACACGTGTATAGACTTATAGCTACAGGATGTCAGAATAATCCCTATCTATTCTGTTCCTATCCTATCCTATGTTCTACTGGCTATCACGGAGTAAGCGGCTTACGGTTAACTCCTTGTATATTGTACCTAAAACCGCCAATATTGCGAGGCGATTTTAGGAACTAAAGTCAAACACGTATGTGGTTGGCAATATCGGGTAAAATAAAATAAAACTAAAACAGGCATTTTTGCAGAAGTTATAAACAACTGAAATAAAACACTTTTTAATGGATACTAGCGCGGTTTTATTGAAAGTACTTTGGTAATTAGTTGGTATTTGGTTTGATTTTTAGGGTTCCGTACCCAAAGGGTAAAAATGGGACCCTATTACTAAGACTCCGCTGTCTGTCTGTCTGTCACCAGGCTTCTCATGAACCGTGATAGTTAGACAGTTGAAATTTTCACAGATGATGTTGCCGCTATAACAACAAATACTAAAAACAGAATAAAATAAATATATAAGGGGTGCTCCCATACAACAAACGTGACTTTTTTGTAGTTTTTTGCTCTATATTAATAACGACAACAGGGGGCCTATTACGAAAATAATGTACGCAGCTGCGTAACGCAGTCACTTGGTCACGATAATCGTCCGCAATTCGTTGGTTGCAGTTATAACAAACATTTTTAATATGGCTATCGTAGCCCATAGACTACTGAACGAACGATGTCGGATACGCTAGAGAAAAACTGTCAAACTCACGCAATCACTTCGCAATATCGCAAACGAAAGTGGTTTGTAATAGGAAATAATCAAAACGAAGCATGGACGCAGCTGCGTGTATCGCATTAAACTTTTCCTAATAGACACCCAGGTAGACAGTTGAAATTTTCACAGATGATGTATTTCTGTTGCCACTATAACAACAAATACTAAAAACAGAATACAATAAATATTTAAGGGGGCTCCCACACAACAAACGTGATTTTTTTTGCCGTTTTTTGGTACGGAACCCTTCGTGCGCGAGTCCGACTCGCACTTGGCCGGTTTTTTTATTTTCCCGAAGTTTCGGCAGTTTTGCAGCTGCCGTGGTCACGGGGGACTCTTGAATGGGGAGGCTTGAAAAGTGAATATTATAAACAACTAGCTGGCCCGGCAGACGTCCTGTCTTAGTTATGAATATTGAATTCGAATATTCATAACTAAGACAGGACAATTACATCCTCTTTGTCGATATTTGCAGCACGCATTCTGTCAATTCTATCTCAAACGTCTTAAGCTTACATTAAAAAAGTTTATATTGTACAAAATATTTTTAAATGTGGTTAAGTATTCTTAAATTTTCTAATTTTCCGCGCAATTTTCTTATTTTTTTCTTTCATAAGAATCTTTTCCTGATAATAACAATCACAACAAAAAAAATTTTCGTAATCGGTCCAGCCATTCACTTTTGACCAAGGGAAATAGGGATTCATTTATATATATATATATATATATATATATATATATATATATATATATATATATATATGTCGGAGCGCGAGCGCCGTGCTGCCCAAGATTATTGGAACTCCTAGTGCCATCTATTGAGTTTAGTCGTAACTATCAAGTCGGAAACGTCAAGTGGCTTACTTGGGTAAGGTCGACACAGCGAGTGTAATAATCTGTGCAGCAAGCGATGACTTTGTCTATGAAATAGTTTGACAGTTGACAGTTTGACGTGTGACAGTTGACAGATTTGATGTTTGTCAGTATGACAGTTGACAGTCTTGACGTTTCCTGAGGCGGAAAAATGTGAAGAGCATTTTCTGTGGGTAGTCTGTGAAACATTCTGTTATCGGCAGCCGTAGTGAACGGTCGTTGATTGAATTCGCCTCGCTGTGTCGAACTTGCCGCGTTTACTGACTTGAATCCGTGTAAATCTGCTCGATCATCCATTATTTTGTGCTAACTTGATGTTGATTGTAAGAATAGAGGTTGTGCATTGTAAAACGACTGTTATTTCATGCTCGGCGGTGCATAACCTTATCCTGACGACACCCCGCTTCCCCCTGACTCCGTCATCAGAAGTGGGATGAAATCCAAACGTCCAACGAGGTGAGAGAAGTGAATCATACGATATGAGGTGTGCAACGGATAACGAGACACGTGCAACGGAAAATCAATGTGATTGACGAAAAATGGCGTCTATTAGGGAGCAGTAAAATCGCAATTTTATGGCTTTGATACAAGCGATGCGTGCGCTTACTTCAAGTGCCAATGTTTGTTCCTGACTTTGACTCCGAGAGAAAAATTGACGTGCGTGCGGATCATAACGGCGGACATGTGCGTGACTGACAAGCAACAAGGCGCATCGCTGATGATTGCACTAGGCTGCGCAGTTTCATCCTGGCTGGCTTCTGTTTCCTTTCCTGTGATGAAGCTATGGTGATGGATGACATGGGGTGATTTCAAGCAGCTGTTCATTCAAAAGTGTAGCATACCAGGACAGCGCAGCATCGACTGATTCTAAGGATGAAAAAGGTCATGTAGTCATTCCACATTTTCTAGTAGTGCTTATTCTCATATCAAATAACAACCAAGTGTGCTTGTGATTAAAGCTTCTGCTTCAGGTGCTTCACCAAACAACAGTGGTGCAATCGGCAGCGGCCACAGTGGTGCGGCTACAGCGGCAATAGTGGTACAACTGCAGCGGCAACGATGCCGGCTGCGATGCAATGGCGGCAGCGAAGCAATGGCGGCAGCGATGCAATGGCGGTGGCGATGCAGTGGTGGGTGTGAACCCGAGAGCATCCTGTTACTCAGCTCAGCGTGGCAAATCTATAAGGTCACTTTAAAAGGGTCAGTCGTAACGATTTTATTTTAAAACTGAAAAGTCGCTAAGTATTTGTATTGGTTGTAATTATGATGAATGATGAATTCATCGGTGTAGAAATAGGAAAATTACAAAGAAAGCGGTCCAGATTGAAGTCTCATTATGTTTCAAAAGTATTCAGAAGAGTGCATTAAACTAAAATTAAAAGAGCTAAGTAATTTGTTGTTGGTGACTTCATTCATCAGATATTGTTTGTTGTTGAACATTAGTGCAAAGATAAGGAAAATAGAATAAGATCTTTCTTAGTAATGCCATATTCTGTGGTAATGTAATGTAAGCACTTTTCTGTTGTAATGTAACCAGTTTTAGTGCACTGTAAGTGCACTGTTAGTACACTGTTAGTACACTGTTAGTACACTGTTAGTACACTGTTAGTACACTGTTAGTACACTGTTAGTACACTTTTAGTCATAGAGTGGTGAATTTGAGTAAGCAGCTGTTGCTATGTAGAAATATGAATTCAGTTGTGTTCATAATCATGAAATTAATTAGTTTCTGATTTCACAAAGTTTATGTTTGATTATCTGGAAAGTGATTGGATTTTCTAAATGTGAGTGAACAAGGTTTTGGAGGACATACTGTGTGTTTTCTTCTCCGTTTCAGCTGATGTACCAGAGGCATAGAGTGCTGACAGCGATGGTGGTATCAAAAGAAGTGACTACATCACCACACCAAGCGGCGTGAAGCGGCACATTTTTGCAAGTCGTGTTTTCGACGGCGTGCGAGTCAAGGAGGTGGGAGTAGACGATGACGTCACTACGTCTCAAGGATCTCTGCTTCCATCAGGTGATCAGATCTAAGTTTTGCTTTGTTTTTGTTACTGTAAAGTTATAATGCAGTCACGACTGAGTGGCAAGCGTTTAGTCTTAGCGTTCATCGGATATAGGTAAGGATGATGAAGGTGATGATGATAGTGATGATGTTGGTTATGATGATGATGCTGATGATGGTGGCGATGTTGACTGAGTGATGCTCACAGTATTAATGATTCTTAGCTGTCTGAAGTATCGGTTGAAGATAGTACACCAAATAAAGTGCTAGGATGCCTGTCAGATGCCTGATGCCTTCGGGTTGTCTTGAAGGGTTAATGACTATCAGACGCCGGATGGAGGTTGTCTTGAGTCATTGTCAGACGCCGGATAGAGGTTGTCTTGAAGGGCTAGTTGACTATTAGACGCCGGCTAGAGGTTGTCTTGAGTCGCTGTCAGACACCGGATGGAGGTTGTCTTGAAGTGCTAGTTGACTATCAGACGCCGGATGGAGGTTGTCTTGAGTCGCTATCAGACGCCGGATGGAGGTTGTCTTGAAGTGCTGGTTGTCTATCAGACGCCGGATAGAAGTTGTCTTGAGTCATTGTCAGACGTCGGATGGCGGTTGTCTTGTCTTGCAGAAATTGACTATCAGACGCCGGATAGCGTTTGTCTTGAGTCACTATTAGGTACAGGTTATTTTGTGTTTGATAGAGTTGATGGCTTCATAAGCCAGATGCACACATTGTGAAGGTAAAACTTGTCAAATTTGATGATACTTGGTGCTGTTTGACAGATCGTTTCTCTTGATGGTACAAACGTTGTTATTTGACTGGTTTGTTAATTTATTGTGAATGAAGAGCTGGAGTACTTGTGAATGATTTAAAGCTACTTACTAAGAAAAAATAAAAATTAATCAGAGCATTGTCAGATGGAAGATAAGTTAACATTTTGATTAAATTGAAATCAAAGAGTAAAGGAAAAAGAAAGAGACTAAGTTTCCTAAACATTGGTCAGGAAGGCCGAGTCGTTAAACGTTGTGTACTGTCTGGTGATGTTTGTTTCCAGGTATTCCACTGACTGCTTCACACGAGGACGTGTGAAATGTCAAGATGGCCGTGTCGGAGCGCGAACGCCGTGCTGCCCAAGATTATTGGAACTCCTAGTGCCATCTATTGAGTTTAGTCGTAACTATCAAGTCGGAAACGTCAAGTGGCTTACTTGGGTAAGGTCGACACAGCGAGTGTAATAATCTGTGCAGCAAGCGATGACTTTGTCTATGAAATAGTTTGACAGTTGACAGTTTGACGTGTGACAGTTGACAGATTTGATGTTTGTCAGTATGACAGTTGACAGTCTTGACGTTTCCTGAGGCGGAAAAATGTGAAGAGCATTTTCTGTGGGTAGTCTGTGAAACATTCTGTTATCGGCAGCCGTAGTGAACGGTCGTTGATTGAATTCGCCTCGCTGTGTCGAACTTGCCGCGTTTACTGACTTGAATCCGTGTAAATCTGCTCGATCATCCATTATTTTGTGCTAACTTGATGTTGATTGTAAGAATAGAGGTTGTGCATTGTAAAACGACTGTTATTTCATGCTCGGCGGTGCATAACCTTATCCTGACGACACCCCGCTCCCCCCTGACTCCGTCATATATATATATATAGATTTTTATTTTTTACTCTTTTCTAGAATAAGTTTCAGGAAAAAAAGAAAAACATAAATAACGCTCGCTTGAACCGAAATACTATTTTATTTTATTTTATAGTTTTACAGGAAACTTACAGCTATATTCATAATAAATTTATATATAGATACAGAAGACCATTTACAAGTTTCCACTTATAGTTATTGATTAATCATAAATAGTTACTATAAATGTACCTAACCTACGCACAGAAATATAAGGTGTGTAAAATGAAACTAAAATATTGATATATTGTTATTATCTGCGAGCGTAACTCAAAAGATAAATTTTGATTCCTAACTTTTATGTAAAAAGTAATAAGGGTGGATTTACAAATTTCCAAATGACTTCTCCACAGAGATGCTACAAAACGATAGCGCGTGGACTAGTGTAGTTATGGTAAATGACAACATTTATTTCTTATGAAAGGTCCTAGCTGGAATACAGTAACTACAAAAACCATACAATTTTTGAATGGCGAAGCGATGCGCGAATTCCTCATACCATGACTTGTGATGCCGCAAATTGTTACTTTAAAGGCCTGGGCACACCGGCTACGTAGACACGCGCGTGATCACGCGCGCGTAGATACGCGCGTAGTGACGCAGGTAACCCCCTGACACACCGGGTTACGCATACGTGCTGGGCACGCAACGCAACCTGTCCTTTGCGTACCTAGCCGCTGCGGCAGCCATGTTTGCAACTCTAGTGCGCGATGTCAGACGAAGATTGAGTAAATGGACTAATTTTTTCGCACTATTTCAATTAGTCTTTCTTTAATATCGTTATTCATTATTTAAAAACAAAATAAAACACCACTTACTACCGGTACAACCGGTACTATTTGTAAACAAATACAACTGAATGCGTAGTTACGCGCGTAGGTACGCGCGTAGTGACGCGCAGCAAAAATACGTGCGTGTTCGAATTTGTTCGGTGTGACGTCCAATAGGGAATGCCATTGAGTACAACGTCATCAATGCGTTCCACTCTGCGTAGGTACGCAGCCTGTTTGTCTCATGGGAGCTGCAATGCGTAGGGTTACGGATCGGTCTACGTGCACGCGTACGTTACGCAAGCGGTGTGCCATGTCTCATAAAGTTTCAGACATTACAACGTCATGGTACGTCTACGCCTACGTGCACGCTTACGCTTACGCATCCAGTGTGTTTCGCATCTAAACGTTTTGCAGTGAGCAAGTCGAGAATAGGATTTCGGGTTACTCTTGACGGGATCGAGCTCAGAGAAAGCAATAACTAAGATCAAGTTGATCAAAATAGAAAAAATGACAAAACTGTATTATTGAAATCATGTGAACCGTCTCCAATATCATATTTTTGATGTTCATTCGTTTCTGATCGAGCCGAGAGTGAGGGCATGAAAAGAGAATTTGCTGGTTCGCTTCACCATTCGCCGCTACATATGTTTTCAAAATCAATAAAAACAACAGTCAGCAATATACAGTAACACTGAGATCAGAAACTGTTTATTTTAAAGATTTTGCAAGACATTGCAATATTTAGAGGCGTTGTACCGAAGAGAAGTTGCTTGAAGTTGTCACTTGCCAAGAGGCAAGCAAGGACTGTTTTTTTTCACCACGCAAAATGTAACATCTTGTTGCTATTAAAGAAAACCGGATTCAAACAATCGCATCTCTGTGGCGTAGGTACACCGTACAAAGAACCGTTTCTTTTTACAGATGATAATAAAATAAAACCGGGCGTAATCCCTTGTTCTATGGGATGGAAAATTGGGAAAGTTTTTCCGTCTGTCAAAATACTCCACTGTACGCAATTTGAGTTAATTTAAGAGTACAAGTCTAGAGTTCTTGAAGAATTGAGCGAAGTAAAGGATGGTTGTTCTGTATTATATTTCTTGTTCATGAAGACACGCCCTCTTAGGAATTAAGGCGATTAGAGCCTTCATCTTAATTAAAATTGTTCGCTAAGTACAAAATGTATCGAAAATTCACACGTACCGATTGAAGCTAATGTTCTATAGTTTACTTACAAACAAGTGCCAAAAGTGGCCACTTTTGGCACTTTTGCCTACTACTACTACAACGAACTATATTTTGCAGATATTATTATTTATAAATAAACTATAGAATCTTAGCTTCAATCGGTACGTGTGAATTTTCGATACAGTATGTACTTAGTGAGCAATAAATTTAATAATTGAGTGCCCTAATCTCCTTAACGAATTATGGGTAAGTTGTGATAGTTGAATGATTAAGTTCGCGAGATTTCATAGTAATTTTGTAAAATAACATGTAACATTAAGAGCAATAGCGCATGTGCGGCCTGGCCGCTCGGCCAGGCCGAGCGCTCTTTTCTACTGATTTTCGTTCAACATATGACTCAAAACAATGACATGTCGAACGAAAATCAGTCGAAAAGAGCGCTCGACGCCAGCTGAGCGATTCAAAAATAGGGCCCCAGGTCGCGCGACCTGGCCGCAAGGTGCGCGACTAAACACGCGGCCAAGACCGTCGCTTCAAACTTGTTGGCCGCCGCGGCCCGGTGTGGCCGCTGGCCACGGTGGTCAGGTGCGTGCGCTCTACGGCGATTTCATATAATGTACTGATCTCGCTGGCCGCCTCGACCTGGCCGCTGCGGCCAGGCCGCAAGTGCGCTATTGCTCTAACTGTTATGAAAGTTTCTGAATAAATAATACCTACTGTCAGATAATTTATCGCTTTACTGATACAGAAAAATACTTTACAGTACATACTTAAAACCTCCAGTAAAAATATAAAAAATATCTCCAGTTGAAATTCTTTCCGTTTCCCATAATAGGTTAATTAACAGCCAGTTATATTACACCCCGTCTGAAAATCTTATTTTGGATCGAATAAATAATTATTGAATTCTCAAATGTAATTGTAGTAGCTTAGAAAGTAATTAATTACGAAGTAGCAGATTTCAAATTTCAAGTTGGTTTAACTGAGGAGCGCTGTGTATCAAAGGTTTGATTCAAAGCTCAAAGCTGTAGGTACCGAGATACATTTTTAAGGAAAACCTAATAATTTTAGTATCATACTCATTGATTTAAAGTACGAGGGTGGTTTGATAAGTCCATGACTTTGTAAAGAAGAAACATCTTTTTGCGCTATATTTTGTTTTATTTCTCAACATAATCTTTTTGTAGCTCTGTGTGAATACGCAGAGAAGTTCCTACCTCTTTAATCCATTATTTCTTTCTTTCATCGCATGAAAACTGTGGTGACTGAAATGAGGGCTCATTTCAGATACCACCTTTTGGTTTGATGGAAATCTTCTCTCAGTGGGCTGAATCTAGAGAATAGGAAGGATTCGCATCTTCATTCGATGACTTTTGATGTCGTGAGTGCCGCCGAGAGGGTTGACAGGGTCATTAAGAAAAGTTATAAGTCACTTGAGATTTTTGTTTCTGAAAGTAATCTTTTGCCGAATTTAAAAAAAAATGTGTAAAGATTCCCTTATAATATTGTTGGTATGTGACGTGGAAATTTTTATAAAAGCTTTGCTCTAAACATAGCATATACCAACATCATTATAACTTCAAAAACCTGCAAAACAAAATTTTGTAAACACTGTAACATTATTTAAGTCACTGACTCTTCTATTGAAGTGAACAAAACGATACTAAGATGCTCAACTATCACAGAACCATTGGTTTGGAAATCTTAAAATTTCATAGCTCGTCACCTCTTTGGTGTAAACATTTCGGTGGAAAGTTCTTGCGGATGCACTATACTTGAATGAACAATGAAAGTTGTTTGTTTACAAGGGAGTACCAAATATTGCTTTACTAATGTTTACTATCGTTGATGTTGAATCTCGAAAAAATTTAAATGTTTTTAATGTTAGTAGGAAAATTAAATAAAGTTACTGACATGGTTGTTTATGGAGCATGTACTATGGGCAACAACAAAATTCGTGTGCGCGCGTATCGCCCCTGCACGAACTAAACATATGGTTGTGATGGCGCGGTGCGAGCAAGCGAGCGTGCAAGCGATTTTAACCTTAGGACTGGTTAAGCGACGCTGTTGCCCATGGTACATGGGTTGATTTCCCGGAAATGAGATTTGCGATTTGATTTTACTAGCGATTGTCGATAAAAAGCCCTATTCGACTAATTCGCCCGGAAAATCGAGCCGTGTAAGTGTTCCATTTAGCTTAAATGGTTGTAGACAAAACCGACTACGCCTTTGCATGATTGGTCAGAGTCCATACGGTATACTAACTAAATTGGTTGATAGTGGTAGCTAGCCAGGCGGACTTGAAATAAACCCTATACACCACCAAACAAACCGAGTACAAAATATGTACTCCAGGGGATACATATCCCCGGGGATAACCCGGGACCCCTGCCTGCGTCTTACACGTGTTGGCAAAGCAATAAAACCACAGAGTCGGTTAGATGCGATAATTGGACCACGGAGTTCAATTAAAACAGTTTAAATTTTACACCAAAATGACACAACAATACCGATTGTTGTCATCAGTCAACGAAATCACCTGACCATTACGTTAAATATTATAATTTGATCTCACGCTACGCGGCCGCAAATTCGCGGTCAATTAAAGCTGATTAACACGTGACGCGATGTGAGCGGTAGCGGAAGCGATTTTGGTACTGAAATTTAAATTATAGTAATGGCAACTATTATTATATTCTGTGGTAATGGCGTAGTGATCAGAGAAGAAAGTTTAAAAATTCTAATGCCTCCAATTATTTAAACTTAACCTTCTTCCTCTTATCGAATGAGGATTAGTGGCCATCCTCTGGTGTTAGAGTTATCAAGCCGCCTGTAAGACCTCTAACTTGGCTTAACGACTGTTATCAGATGACAACAGCCGGGACCGACGGTTTAACGTGCCCTCCAAAGCACGGAAGCGCTCAGCTGTTGTAATGTCACTTTAACAGCCACCCATCTGACACCTGACCGGACCGAGCGTTGCTTAACATACGTGATCGCGTACAATCAGTCTGTCAAGTTCCGCCATGAGCTCTATTAAAACAAATTAGGTTTAGGCAAAGTCCACACTTTATACCTACGTGCCAAATTAAGCGATTTGTTCAGCGATTTCATGTGATGACAGCAAAGACACCCATCTAGACGCGCCCGCCGCCGCTTGTGTGTGGCCAACTGCAATATAAGCAAATAATTTGTATTGCAATAAATCTTTTCACTTCTCATGCTCGTAAAGTTTGTCTTTATGTTGGGTATAAGCTGATGCATAAAATCGCTTTTCATGCTCTAGTGCATAAAATAAAATCTTCGTCCAAGTCTCAGACTTGAAGACAAAAGTCGTCAGGTAAACAGGCAAACACGTAATTAAACTTCGTAAAATAAATTTGTTTTTTTATTTTGTTTCTTAATTTTTATACATAATCCATTTTTTCATACATTTTTTTATGCAACATTTATATAAATTGTACATAAACCCCATTTTATCCTTGACTATCCACATACATATTGACACATATACGTCTCGGGTAAAATGGTATGTTTTATGCACTTGTTGTACAATCTATTATTAACTTATCATCAACCGACAGTGAACAGTTGATCGCCACATCAATTATTGTTCTTCAAGGGCACTTTAATTAACAACTGTAATACTATCCTAATAATATTATAAATGTGAAAGTTTGTAGGTTTGGATATTTTGATGTTTGTTCCTCAATCACGCAAAAACTACTAAATGGATTTGGTTGAAATTTGGCACACAGATAACCTAGATTAAAACATAAAATACTTTTTATCCCGATATTCCCACGGGAACGGGAACCACGCGGGTGAAACAGCGGGCGGCCGCTAAGTTATTGATATTAATGTTCCGATAGGCAAGCATTTGATATCGAGGTTACATTGCAACCTCAGAATTAGATACAAAATGAAATCGCTACCGCTCATATCTTAAACTTAAGCAAGTTAGGTACTGAACTGTAAGCGACTTAACTGCGGTCAGTTAATACCCCGATACAGATCCTTCAGTATGAGAAGCCGTAATCTGTAATGATACACTAACTGTGGATTAATAAGCGATTGAAATTTGAGGGTCGATAGGGTTCAATTAGGTGATCTACGGTGTTAAATTAAGTGGAATAGGTACACACCCGAATTTCGCTGTAGATTAAACTAAATTTCAGGGTTTAATATAATATCCCGGGATGCCTTACTACAATATTAATGAATTTACAACGTATAAGAGGACAAACAAAAAACATATTTTTTGGTTCAAAAACTTTTGTGACCGACCAAAGTTTTAAGATGGTTAATATTAGAAAAAAATACTAGAAAAAAAAGCTTTTTAAAAAAGCAAAACCTCTTTCACAAACCTTTAAAAAACAACTCTATAAAAAGCAAGAAATAATGTTCAAATCGATTAATTAGAACACGTCTATTGAAGTAGGGTGGAAGAATTTTTTTTCTTATTGTATTGTCTATATTCTAAAAGCCCCACCCGACTACGATTTGAACATTATTTCTTGCTGCATTATTTATATAGCTGATTTTGAAAGGTTTTTGAGGGAGGTTTTGCTTTTTTAAAAAGCTTTTTTATTTTAAACTTTTTTGTGATTTTATAAAATAAAACGTTTTAATGTTTCACATTTTTCAATGGTATACCCCTAGTAACTCAATTTCCGCAGGAGTTCCGTTGGGCCTTCGCAGTTCAACTCTAGTCCAGAACGTCCTTGACAATAGATAGGTACTTGTTTTGGATTGTCATAAATCTACCAATATTTCAATCACTGTACAGTTACTATTTGATTTTGAGGAGTTCCCTTGTGTATCTTCATAATCCAAAGTCCAATACCAATGAAATTAATATGGTATCATTCGTAAGATTTCTTCTTTCAAACAATTTTTTTTTTGTTTGAAAGAAGAAACAGGTTCATCTAAATAGGTTCATAGACAAAAAGTAATGGTTGAACATCCGTCTGAATTCATATAAAATGGTAACGAAAACGACAGTATTTTCAAGATTACTTGAACACTACTAAACCGATTTCAAAATTTCAAATAAAGAGACCAATTTGCGAAGAAACCTGATGTTATAGCGTTTGAATCATTTTAATCGGTTCAGCCGTCTTCAAGTAATCGGCGTACATACATATAAAAAACCGGCCAAGTGCGAGTCGGACTCGCGCACAAAGGGTTCCGTACCCCCGTATGGGAGCCCCCCTTAAATAATCATTTTATCTTGTTTTTAGTATTTGCTGCTATAGAGGGCAACAAAAACACATTATCTCTGAAAGTTTCAACTGTCTATCTGTGTCGTTATTAATATCGAGCAAAAAACGGCAAAAAAATAACGTTTGTTGTATGGGAGCCCCCTTAAATGTTATTTTTTTCTGTTTTTAGTATTTGTTGTTATAGCGGCAACAGATATACATCATCTGTAAAAATTTCAACTTTCTAGCTATCATGGTTCATGAGATACAGCCTGGTGACAGACAGACAGACGGAGAGCGGAGTCTTAGTAATAGGGTCCCGTTTTTACCCTTTGGGTACGGAACCCTAAAAATACACAACGAATAGATAACCTCCTCCTTTTCAAATTTTTGAAGTCGGTTAAAAACCGACTCACCAGTAGCAACGGTAGCACCTCAGACGTCTGAGGTACTACGGGTGAGTCGATTTTTTCTAGTATTTTCTAATTTATTAATTATCTTAATATAAAAATTGCCTAAAAATCTAAAACTTCAATAGGTTATTTTCCAAATTTTTTAAAACTGCTTGTTGGTGAGCTAAATGGACTGTATTTTAATTGGAGGATGATGGAAACAGTTTTAGAGTTTAACAATTTAATCAGCAATATCAATAAGGCAAAGATTTGACACACACGCATATGACAATTGGAGCACACAAAGAAGACCATAAAGCTAATTTAAAGGTAAACGTCATTATAAAAATAGAAACTGAACGTATCAAAAGGGTGGCATCTCAGCCAGTCGCCAACACTGCTTATATTTAAAGATTGGGACGAGCAATTTGACAGAAAAATAAATTAAATAATGACTTTTTTTCTCCATTAAACCAATTAAAGTAAAATTTATTTTTAATGGTTTTGAATTTACCGCCAAAACGCCCGGTTTGATGTCTACTGTGTGACGTCAACTTTGTGTAAACATTTTTAACACCTATGTAGTTGGTGCTACAATTTACTCTATGATTTACATCAAAGACAAAGTTGACGTTATCAGTAGACTTTATCGAACCGAGCATTTTAGCGGTAAATTCAAAACCATTAAAAATATTTCAAAACAAAAAAAAAATTACTTTATTTGATTTAATGGAGAAAAAAGACATTAATTAAATAATTTTGATTCTTCTGTTAAATTGTTCGTCCCAATCTTTAAATATAAGCAGTTTACAAAAATTTGGAAAATACCCTCGATGGTTTAGGCATAGAGAAAACATAAAACATTATTTTTAATTATTATTATATTATTATAAGGAACCCTAAAATGTGATAGATAGATATATTCTTTATTGTTCACCATAATAGAAAACATAACCAGGAAAAAATACAGATATAGAACAATTTGGTGGCCTTATCGCTAAAAAGCTATTTCTTCCAGGCAACCATTTGTAAGATTGGAAGAAGAGAAATAAGAAGTGGGCAGTTTATGGTGCTTTTACTCTAAGATTCTACATACCTATCACAATATAATATATACCTACACAACTAATATACAATACATACACTACATACAAAATATTATTGTAGGAATAAAGTAAGGCTATGACGACAACGATAGATAGTGTTCCTTTACAAGTCGTTTAATGATCTCTGGAATACATTGCCGGATAACATTCAGCGTGCACAATCCGCACGCTGAATGTTATCCGGCAATGTATTCCAGAGACGGGCGGGCGGCTTGGATTGCAAAGGACTTGCCTAGAAATTTAGTTGAGTGCTTTGTTGTGAATACATGGGACGTAAATATTACTCCTGAAGTTAACCCATACAAAGTATTATCACATCTCATATTTTCATTCCAAGATTAATTTTAATTTAATCTCTACTACATCAGTCATTTGCAGCGTAAAAAAGTCAAATAGTTTTACAGTGAAAAATAAATAAAAAGGAAACTTACTTGAAATTTATTTCAAACCACTTCTTTCAGAAAGCTCTATTCAAACCAAGCTAATTACCCTTTTAAATCGGGTGCTTATCACAGAAACAAATACCACCAGAATAAAAACTCAGAACATACGAAAAGCGCGGGTACACACTACACGCACAGGTTTTATACACTACACTGGCGCCCGCTGGGGTGCGAGCTAGGGTTGCCAACTTTTTTTCATAAACTAAAATATTGTAAAAATATAGTAGACTTATATTAAAAATGGGAGAAGCTTCTCCCCACGACTTCACCTACGTGGATATTCGAAATAATCATTAGAGAACCTTTTACCAGGATAAATAGTATTATATGTTTTAATTTTATCAAAATCTGATCTTCGAAACCGAGGGACTTTCATTAAAATTTTCATCCCCTGTTTTAATCTCTTCAACTCTTATTTCGCAATAAAAGGTAGTCTATGTCCTTTCTAGATTTTTACTCTATATTTGTACCAAATTTCATCAAAATCGGTTCTGTAGTTTAGGCGTGAAAGCGTAATAGACTGAGTTACCTTTGCATTTATAATATTAAAAAATATGGATTGCAAAAAAGTTCAAAAACATACAGGTAGGTTTAAAATAAGTTGTACTTATTTTAATTATATTATCCACAATTAGCAGGATACTAGATATATATAATAGTACGGTTGGTAACCCTAGTGCAAACTGACATTTTGGAGTGCGAGTTTTTAAATTTCGAACAACTTTGGAACGCTCTATCACAGTATTCACAGTATACTATAAAGCTTTTCCTCTGATCTTCACAGAGCATTTTTGCTTAGTCTGTGGTTTCAGTACAGCCACTCAGTACCTCAGTGGGAAAGCTAACGGAAGCCATAAATTAAAAGATCCGTGAGCAACCGGGTGCAAAAACTAGTGTGATTATAGGGCGGCTAATGACTTTGCTGCTATACGAGAGAACGCAGAAAGATAGATGCTGGAAGTACCATTTTTTTAGGTAATTTACTAGCTATGGTGCCTGGCTTCGCTTAGGAAGTTGATAAATGAGATAATAAACAATAAGTTAAACAATAAATTTTATTTCGATAAAAAAGTTTTGTGTTACAGTAATTAGTGGCCGGAGCCCCCTTTTAAGCATAAAATGCCTAGAGACTCTGCTTTTCCTTAACAGTATTTAATGTATTTTTAGCATAACATTAAGTAGTATAATAACAACCTATCATAATTATGATTATATTTATAATAGAGATTGTGTGGTAGTTGGTATAACAAATATAAGAGGTATTTGTTAAAAAAAATCATCGCTTGAGGGTAGGCTCACGGGTAGCTTCAGTCCCCCGTGACCACGGCAGCTGCAAAGGTGCCGAAACGTCGGGAAAACCAAAAATCTAACCAAATACCAACTAAATACCAAAGTACATTCAATAAAACCGCGCTAGTATCCGTTAAAAAGTGTTTTATTTCATGTCTAGTGAGCGCGTAAGCTTGAGAAGTGAATAGGTATTTTTTTTTAATGAAAAGATATTTTATTTACATTATAACACTTATTTATAAACATTAAATAAATAGAATTCCCTACTCGAGTGCAAGCCACGCGGGACGTTTCCGAACGTTCCAGACTATTTCTGAACATTCCACGACATCCCAAAATGTATTTCCCTATACTATATATATAAAAGCGTATTCAAGTAAATACAAACTGACGTTCGAATTTACTATATATAAAAAAAAAATGACATAATAACTTTTATGTCAAGTAACTTTACATACCTAGTTATTTGTACTTAAGGAAATCCAATATCGCGAAATCAAGAAAGCACATTCCCTATTGCCGCCATAAATTCATTAAAGCAAAAGAAATTGACTTTAAAAATGCAATAAACATAGTCCACTGTATAAGGGGGCATCTAATTTAAATATAGCTCGGTGCCTTTTGCTTCGTACGTAGGAAATGCTATCTGGTTTACAGTTTAGTATGGAATCGGCTTTGCTTTTATTAAAATTTCTGCTTAAGAAACAAAAAAAAGCAAAATTACCAAAACATCGAGAAAATATGCACAGTCAGCAGCTCATCAAATTATACAAATCTATCAAAAATCACTAATTTATTTTATTTGTTATATTTTTTTTATGCCGAAGACAAGTTGTACCGTTGACTGTAGGTACAATACAATCAAACAAAAAAAACAAATACAAATTGAAAAGTTATTGTTAAGTTACGTTAAAAATATCCCTTTGATTAACTTCATTGCTGAGCCCTGAACAGAACTGAGAAGTTTAATTAAAAAAAATAATCCCGTTGGATATTATTATTAAAAGTTTACATAAAGCCGTAAATAACCAATACCCTTAATATTGGAACTTCATAATATTGTGTTTACTCATTCTTATTA
The DNA here is from genome assembly GCA_943789525.1 of Agriphila geniculea. Taxonomy (NCBI): domain Eukaryota; kingdom Metazoa; phylum Arthropoda; class Insecta; order Lepidoptera; family Crambidae; genus Agriphila; species Agriphila geniculea. Next base: position 13,430,171 of record OX038894.1, read on the forward strand.
GGTACTCTACTGAACAATTATAATTTATTTACTTTTTTAACTAGCGGCCGCCCGCGTCTTCGTCTACCGTTTTTCGCAATCTCTCGTGAACTTTTTCTGGATCAAAATTTCATGATGGTCGGTTCAGTAGTTAAGACGTGAAGGCGTAACAAACAAACAAATGGAATCTCGCATTTTTTTTATATAATTTCCATTTTAAAAGCTAAGTTACAATTATTTACTTAATAATAGCTTAAAAATTAAGAAACCACGAAGGTTTATAACAATGCTATTAAATTAATTAATATCTAGGTGACATATAATTATTGGAGCGAGTTAGGTACATTTTGTGACACTCTCGTGAGACAGTCTCTTAACCATAGACATATAAAAATTTTCGCTGCGCTCAAGAAAACCAACTAAGCGTGGAAAAGAGAAGTTAACATCATACGGACACGGTCTATGTACAAAAGAGACAAAGGATCTAGTGACATGTGCCAACATTTTTTACAGTAAGAGCCCCTAGCGTCCCGCTTAGCAAATGAGCAATCACAGTTTGTTTAAAATATTTGTTAATCATAATTAGAATTTAAAATAAATAATTGTGATGTGACAAAAAGAAACAATCCAAGTAATCACACTTTTCACAGGTAAATAAGATATTGCCACACATTTCTCTAAAACCAAATTTCGCTACATTTATCCGTTTATCGACGAAGAAAACAGTATGGAACATAGTTTATTAATTTCCTTTGCCATAATATATTCATATTTTATGAATCTAAGTCATATTTTATATATCTCATATTAAATGTATGTATTCGTTTTCGGATTATCTGTTTATTGACATTGTTGTTCTTTGACATTCTATTTCTATGCTCTTAATTTATATTTTAAATTCATTGGCGTAATATTATTAACCAAATCCATGGGTAACATAATAATCAGTCGCGGAACAAGGAAGGCAGATGTTCGCACATTGTACGCGCGCGTACAAAGACGATTTATAATATTAGTTAGGAGTAAGGATATTAGAAGGATGAGATTTTTTAAAAGTTCATCTCCATACTTCCACACCGACGCCATACACAAGACTCGGTCAAGCAATCTTTATCCGGCTGGATGATAATTTATCGGATCCGTTTTAGTTCGCATTTATACGCCTGCACAGATATAATTTTGTTATCCGGACTGCACAGTTTAATCTGTAAAATGCAAACCGGAAATCTCAAAGGAAATAAACGAGAATGTTTTATAAAGCTTGTAAGCGATGAATCTCAAAGTGGTTTATAATAATATTAATATATAATATAAACTCCCGTGACACAATATACTACGTGTAATAGAATTAATAGCTAAACCAGTATATGGTAGATAGGAACCATCAAACTGAACAAGTTTTATTATAGGACCATTATAGTTGTTGTTTCAGAGGTCCTATAATATAGATACATTATAGGACCTCTGAAACAAGGACCGGAACCGCTTACCGTTAAAGGGGTTTTTGATTTGGTATTTCATAGACTTGTTTTCAAAAACCCTATCAATACGGTAACCCTATCAATACGGTAACCCTATCAATACGGCAACCCTATCAATACGGTAACCCTATCGAAAGGGTAACCCAAGTAAGGACTTACCGAATACGAAAACCCTTATGGGGGAAACCCTATGAAGGCTTTATTAAGGGTTTTAAAACGCGTTCAAGCAATTTATACTTAGTTCCACCTGGGCCGAAGGACCGGAACCGCTTATCGTTAAAGGGGTTTTCATTGGGTATTTCATGAACCGCTAACCGTTAAAAGGGTTTTTGATTGGGTATTTCATAGACTTATTTTTAAAAACCCTATCAATACGGTAAGCATGACGTCGAGTCGACTAAACCTAACAAAAGGGAAACCCTAACATTTGGTAAGCTTTTTAATAGGGTTTCCCTATTAATTGGGTTAACCAAAAAAAGGGGTTTTCCGGTCCCTGCTCTGAAATCACATGACGTTTCAAAATAAAAATAAAGAAAATATTAAAATATAAGTACAGCGTATTTTTTGAACAGTGAATAAATTTTGTGGTATGGCTTAGACCATCAAACTGAATAACTTTGTCTATAGGACTAATTTTAATCAGATCAAAAAAATATTCAGCTTTTCCATAGAAAACATCAATATCTACTCGACCAAAATGTATGGAACAGCTGATTATTTTTTTGCTTTGATTAAGATGGTCCCGTAGACAAAGTTGTTCAGTTTGATGGTCTAAGCCACACCACCAAATTTGTTCACTGTTCAAAAAAACACACTGTATAAAACAACTGATTTTTTTTCGCGATGTCAGAGTTGGTCCCATAGTAAAAGTTGTTCAGTTTGATAGTCCCTATTTATATCTACTATATACTGGTTTAGCCATTAATTCTGTTACACGTTGTATATAGGACTAAACTTATCTAGACTTTTTTGTCTAGAACAGACAAACGCGCCACAGGGGCCCTGTTTTTGAAAGGGTAGTATTTAATCGGGTAACAGTAAAATCCCATTTTGGGTATCAAAAATACTGAATATGACGTTACTGAAATACTAAGTGGGCGACGGACTGAGGGCGACTACAAATGTTGAAAATGGGTGACTTGGAAATATAAATTGAATAACTAATTATTGAGAACGGGCGACCAAATTACTATTTGGGCGACAACCTTAGGGCACACAAAACATTTAAAAGGCTTATATTTTAGTGAAAAAAGATGACTATTATCCTAATCGAGATGACAAAAATACCAGGTTGGGCAGCTTGAATCAGTTATAGTTATCTACTTGGTATAATAGTTGCTCACTGAGTATTTTGTCACTCATTTAGAATTTTCACTGCTAACATAATTTATTTATTTCCCGTTTCACGTAGATTTTTTTAGTCTACTGTATGTCACCCGTTTAGTTATTTTGTCTCCCAAAAAATAAACCGCTGCCAAGTGTATTTAAGTATCCCATTAACAGTTACCCTTAATTATTTCCTGTCACCTAATTAATTAATTCCCTTTTTGAAATTTGAACTTAAGTCGCATGCGGCATTTTTAAAAGTCAATCCAAAATCGCTGACCAAAGACATGACTGAGAGCTTGATTTCATTGACTGTGGTTCAAGAATCCGGATTTTGCTATATATTTTGAATCGTAAATGAAAAATGAAATAAAGTATCATAAATGAAACATATTTTTTTTAAATTATCCCAATAGATTTTTTTGTTTTCATATTGATATTTGTTCATAGGTTATGGTTCATAATTACATCCCTGCAAAGTTTCATCGACAGAAGATTTAATGTTGGGGTCTCCATACAAAAGATCGCTTCATTTCCTACACTAATAGAAAATAGAACAAACTACTCATAGCTATACCGCAATGTAAACCAAATTGTCATAACAATTGACAAATTGTCACACTGGACGTGTTCTTAAATTCCTCCGCCGTTTGTGTTTTTTTTGCCTAGGATCTACCCACCGACTCTAGCTTGGTTTAGCCTGATTTTGCCTATAAGTAATCTCAATTTTGACGTTAGTTAACGTTGCATTAATTTATATCTAACTTCAAAAGTTTTGCTTGGCTAATAATTATGTCAATAATTAAGTTACATTTGCAACAAAAATCTTTGCCATCAAAAATATCATTCTCTTTTTATTAACCTCCAAATACAAAAGACTAAGTCCAATTTCCTTAAGTATAACACAGAACATTCCACATGACATAATTTCCGCTGACTCTGACACCAACAAATTTACTTTAAGATGTCTCACTTATTTGCAAATAAGGTTTTGCGAGCTTAATACAATAATAAAAGATCCGGAGCCAAATTATTTTCCCCGGAGAACAACAGAGAAAAAAGGATAAATTGCGTACTTGCTCTTGACAGAGCAGTCGTTATGAAAAAGTTTTATGTCCAACACTTTATCACAGGATGAAGGAAGGTACGGACGCAACTCGGAAAGTAAGAGAAACAGATAAACTCGTATATCTTTCATGAGAATCGATTTCAGTGTCGTGTAAACATTTGTCGTGAACATTTTATTAGTAGGAGTAGTAGCACGTAGTAGCTAACGCTTCTGGATATTCAAAAAATCCTTTTAAAATCTTTGACCAGGAAAAAAAGTGGCCTATGTGTCATACTGACCATCAGCCGTCTTTAATGTTCCCACGGCTGGGGCACCTTCCTTATAGGTGAAAAAGGAGGATGGGTCATAACTCAGCCCGTGGGCCTAATGAGGATTGGTAGGTGTTAACGACTGCAAATGCAGCCGGGACCAACGGCTTAACGTACCTTCCGAAGCACGGAGGAGCTCAAGATACATAAATTTTTGGTCACCCATCCCATGACCGACCCTTGCGAAAGTTGTTTGACCTCCGCAATCGCTGGGCCAGGCGCTAAAGCATTGCGCCATCGAGCTCTTCAATGTTTTATACCAAAGGTTATCCAAATTTGTTTAGCTTTTTTCGAATTCTTTTTTCGAATCCGTTCAGGCGAAAACACTAAGATCAAGGTAGGTAGGTGCTTGATATCAAATCAATAAGTGAGTGAGAACTAGGTCATATATTTTAATAAACGTGACAATATTATATCCATTGCGTGAACCAATTTGAAAATAGAACAAACTACTGATAGCTACACCGCAATGTAAATAATCCAAATTGTCATGACGATAATGACAATTTGTTAGGTTATTAAATAGGGCCCTGATATCGTGTCACAATCATTAGTATTTTTGCAGTTACCTCATAACATTACAAAATCTCAATTTGATTCTAGATCATTTTTTAAGATCTACACTTAAGGTTCAAAGTCCTGTGAGCTCGGATGTGTATTGGTAGAGTGATTACACATGCCACTCGTGGCGCAACTGCCTAATTCATAGCATAGTGTTAAAGGCACTTGTGACACTTGATATCTGAACGAAAACGTGTTTCACACATATACGAACATTACTTTTACCCAAGCTGTTTACCTCAATCACCATTCTAACTATCGTACAGGCCCCTATTTCACAGACGTGACATTTGTAAATGACAATGACAATTCGGTGTCCATGGCGTCAGCCAATTTGAATTTAGAAAATAAACTGATCAAGCTACTCACAGACACCGCAACGTACATCAAATTGTCATTGTAATTTACAATTGTAACGTCTGTGAAATGGGGCCCTGGTGTAACCATTTTCTTTAGAAAATGAAAAATCTGGTTTCTACCCTATTTACTAATTATAAAGTTTTGATAGTAAAGTTGGCAAGTTGACTATTACAGCTTTCTAACAATATCGAATTCAAATAAAATCAGATTGAAATTATCTGAATCATTTTCAGTCCTTTCAGAATGTTTTGTATGAAAAACCATACGGTAGCCCTATTTTCTTTTGAGTAGTATTTATTATTATAACCCATAGGTTTTTATGCTTTTGACAGTTTTTTCCAGATAACTTACTTACTTACTAATGAACAGAAACGAAAAAAGTGAAACAATTAAAAACATAATTAAAACTTTAGGGTAAACTTTACCCTATAATCGGAGACTTTACCCGGTAAAGTCTCCGATTATGAGATACAATTTTCATTTTTGCCAATATTTTGAATATTTGAAGCCAGTTTTATAATACTAAAATCTAAATACTGTTTCTTAGATGTCGATAATACTTAAAAACAAAAGATTTGTTACCACTTACGGCTTCCCGAAGCCGGCGATGCTTTAAGTCCGTCGGCAATAGCAAATACAAGTGTGTTCGACAAGAACGTGCCCGGCATATTTTTGAATTTAAGTATCCAGCTTATAAAAATAAATAATAGGCTAAATAGAACAATCATTTTCTTAAAATGCTTTGTAAAAAAATATTTGTTTTCTCATGATTTCTGGTTTTTGCAAGAGGATAATGACCCTAAATACCGTAGTCGGTTCTGCACTTCTTGGAAAGCGGAACGTGATATTGATGTGCTGGATTGGCCCTCACAGACCACTGATGCCAATCCAATTGAAAATATTTGGGCGTGGGTGAAGCCTAAAATAAGGGCAACAAATGCAGTAACCGTCGCTGACATTACTCGTGTATGAACTCGCGTGGTCTTTACTGAAAAATTGGTGGAAAGTTTGCCGCAAAGTTGCCAAGCAATTATGGACAGTAATAGAGATTGGGCGCCGTATTAATATTAAAGCATCCAACAGCAATAAAAGAGCAAATTGATTATAAATTTACCGTTCGATATTTCTAAGGTTGTCATTGGAATTTGCCGGTCACGCTCTTATCGTACCATGGGCAACAGCGTCGCTTAACCACTGCTATTATATACAATTTTGTTGCTAACTAGTTAAGCGACGCTGTTGCCCATAGTACATAGTGTATGTAATATAAAAAGATTGTTACCTAAAATGCCTTTAAATAGAAAAACAAATAACTTCTACACGTTTCGGTGTAATAGAAGGATTCACAAAATCCCTGTTGTGACATGAGGGGATTACCCCAACGCATAGCGAATGCAATCAAGCCAATCGATAGGACGTTAGAGCACAAGTTGCTTGTCAACGACTTTACAAGAAGACTAAAACGATACTGTGAGGTTAACAGCGTAGAAATATACAACGTGTTACAAAAAACCCTTTAAAATCGAATATAGGGACCATCAAACTGAACAACTTTTACTATGGGACCAACTCTGAAATCGCGAAAAAATTTGCTGTTACATACAAAAAATATCAAAATTTATGAAACAGCTGATTATGCAGTGATAAAAGTTGTTCAGTTAATGGTCCCTATTTACCATATATGGCTTTAGGGGTTTTTTGTAACACATTGTGTAAGTAATCCCTTTACCTGTAAGTTTTTTATAGCTTTACCTTTATATTAAAGTGGACTTAGGATACTAAACTCATATAGGTTACTTTTGATCCTTTGCTTTAGAATTTTTCACTAAAGTGCCTACTAAGAGGTGTTGCGCGAGGCCCGTATTTACCCAATTCAAAAAGATATAACAAACATCGGATTGTTACTGTAAGACCTTGTTATGAGCAGCAATGGTTTAGAAAACTGTTAACTATTATTTTTTTCGACCTGTATTTTTACTTTTTTTTTACTGAATTCAAATTTGATATGAGAATGAGTATCCTTATTTTAAGTACTACTCGAAAACTTCTGAGACTCAGTTACAGAAGTATTTATGAAATTCTACAATGCTTCCAAAACTTTAACGTGGCAACTACCACATTAGCTATTAAAGTTATGTAAGGAAAACAGTTTGAGAACTTTCGTGCATAACGCAACAGTTACCTCAAGGAACTTGTTTCATTTCACTAATGCATTCACTATTCTTTTTAATGAAGTGAAAACTAAGGTTTTTGTAGTTTTCTAAGAAATTGTGGCTATAAAACTTATCGTATAACAACAACGTTGCATATTTCTGTTCTAAAAATATTCAAGATTCACTAAATATTAGCCTTAATTCACATTAAGACCTGAAAAGTCTGTATGGCGTTATGTGATTATAATCGGCCCTTGATATTTGTGTATCAAAGACATGGTATCAAGGACACGGTTAATTTTTAAGTATATCTAAAAATGAAGTGGGGATTTCAGACCACGTAAATGAATAACTTTTACTGTGGGGCCAACCACGAAATCGCGAAAACGAAATCAGCTGCTCCATAGAAAAGTACAACATCGACTCGACTATAATGTATGGAACAGCGGATTTTTTTTTGCGATTTCGTGGTTGGCCCCATAGTAAAAGTTCTTCATTTGCGTGGTCTGAAATCACCTTTTCATTTTTAGATATACTTAAAAATTAACGGTGTATATGATATCTGTAATAAACTAAGAATACTCTTAGGAAAATTTTACAACCTTAGTTTCAGACTTCCTAAAAGTACACTAAAATGTCTGTACGTTATACCTTCGTTGATTCACTTGATTGCTATGGTTTAACCTTTAAAACAAACATAGAAAAAATTTATTAACTTTAAATAAGATTTCTGAAATTACTAGTTGACAAAAAAACTAAAAATAAATGTAAACAAAACTACATGGAATTATTTAAAATTTGTGACGTTCTCCCAGCAAGCTTGAAACACAAATATTTATTAATCACAAATCAACATGGCAATCAAACGCACAACCTAGCACTTATCAAACACAACCACAAGACGAGGTCAATATCCGCGGGCAAGTTTGAGGTACCTAAGGTGAATAATTATAATGGTGATAGAACTATTAAAAAACGTCTGCCCTATTTACTGAATGGCCTGCCAGCGGATATTAGGCACGAGCCAGTTAAAAATAAATTTAAAACATTGTTAAAAAAAACATGCTTCAAAACTTAAATTAAGTCCAGTCTATTATAAATTAAACTAAAAAAGACTGAAGATCCCACAGTCAAACCGACTAGTTGGTTTTGTGGGACTATTTTGTAACCCCATATTGTATTCTTTTTGTTTATAATAAATAAATAAATAATAAAAAATACCTTATTCACAAAATTGCTAAACTTTCCGTATTTGATGCTATGCTTTCCATATATTTACTATGTGGTTTCCGTATTCGAAATGTCAATTTTGTTCCCGACGCGACGAATATTATCTCTTCCGACACCGAATAGCAGCTGTCGGAAATGAATCCTCAAATTATAGTATTCGTCTTGAATAGAACTGTCGTAAGTTACGGAAACCATACAGTATATTGAAAACATGCATCGGATACGCAAGGTTTTCAGAATGTTTGTGAATAAGAGCCCTGAATTCGATCCCGTCAAAAATCTTTGTTTTGTTGCGCTAGGAAATGCTTGGAAAAGGCTACACTATCTGACCAGTAGTAAAATAGGGCTATAGTCAGTACAGTACTCTGATTTGGCCTATGATTAAGTACGTGCGTAATATCTACGACTGGCGCGAGCTAAACTCGATTTTACCCCACTCGGCTACCCTAATTTCAATCTAGCCGCTTTGAGTATTATTGTCAAAAGTTTTTACATTGTACAAGAAGTCCCTACTCTAAAAAAAAGTGAGTTGGCAGCTGCCAAAAACTTCTAGGCACATTATTTTGCACAAAAATCATATGAGTCATGTGTCATGTTAGGTCACCCGAGTCGTATTGTGTGTCTACTAAACCACGATCTAATCCGAGAACTTCTTCTGACTTTATAACCTTAACTGCCTCTGTGGTTTAGTAGTTCACACACTGACGCAGGTTTCCCGGGTTCAATTTCCAGGAGAGGGGTACATTTGTACTCAGTTTGGTTGGTAGTAGGGCTTATTTCAAGTCCGCCTGGCTAGCTACCACCATCTTATCCAAGTCTGACGCCATAAAAACAATTTAAAAACTGTTTTTGTCCGGCAGTTAGAGGTAAGATAGCCAGTTCCTCAGGGAAGAGGATTCCGTGTATAGTGCGCTTCCACTTTCGGCCTTGTAGTCACTTAACATCAGGTAAGGTGAGGGCCTAGCACTATCCTGTTATCCATTAAAAAATATTCCATGGCTTTGTTGTGTGTGTATCCGATGCTTTATTTGTAAGATTCGTCAACTGTCGCGTGTTGTTTTGTCTTCATTTACGTCACACTGTTCCAGATCTCCAAATTTATTCTCACGAAACGTGTATCTCCATATTCAACTTCTCTGTGGGCAGATGTTTCTCCCATTAGCATAAAAGAATAATGAGTTTTGGATAAAATATCAGCTGGGGATTTGGCGGATTCTGGTGTTTTTTTTTCCTTCAACTTGAGAAAAGAATACAGATTTCTGGGAAAACTTTGCACGTTGGAATTCTTTAAAATAATTATACATGCTTTTAAAGTTTTAATAATACTATCCCCGTCAATTGATTATGCGCTTGGCGTCCATAATTTTAACCTCAAAAACGAAAAACAATTGTTAAATTTTTATAGACCTAAATCCTATCTTATTGAAAATAATAATTTAATAATTAATACCTATATATGATTACCTATTAGAATTTTCTTGTTTCATGACATTTTTAATTGGAGATCACGTTAACGTGGATGTTAATGTGACAAGGTTCCAGCGCGTCACCAATTGACGGGCATAATGCTACAGGCTGATTTTTTTAACAGTCGACAAATATTGTGGTGTCGCTTAAACCGTCAAACTGAATGACTTTTTCTATGAGACCAATTTAATCAGAGCAAAAAATTGAATCGGCTGTTCCATAGAAAACGTCAATATTTACTCGCCCAAAATGTATGGAACAGCTGATTATTTTTTTGCTCGGATTAAGTTGGTAACATTGACAAAGTTATTCAGTTTGACCTTCTAATGTGTGAAAAGTCTTTTCTTATCTACAACTCGACCAAGATAACTAGGCGGATGGATGACAGCTACATGACGGCTAAGTTTAATTTAGTCGTGTTGTAGTTAGGAAAAAACTTAGGTGATCCTGAAGTTTAGTGCAATCGGGTGTAAGTCACATCACAAATTGGCTTGAACCTCTTAGTATGAGAGGTTGGCATAGTGGTAACAATTATTTTTGATTTTTGACTGGATTTTCGGAAATATTCTAAGAGGCGCATGATGAAAACTGTTTATAACGATAGGGGATCTATGTTGCGCTTTAGGACTTTTTTGTTTGTCTATAGATCTTCTATCGATACACACAGGTTTCATCGTGCGCCGCTATATTTCCAAAATTCCCGTCGAAAATAAAAAAAATATGGTTAGGTACCACTATGCCAAAACGTTCGAAGCCATTGTCGACTGTAGTGTTTTAGGAAATAAATTACAAAATATAGTTTTTTTAGAATAAATATCAAAAACCAAACAGACCGTTATAATGTACAAAAAGGATAGTTTAACAAAATAAACAAAGAGAGCGACGTTTACCAACTTTTAATCAAAAACAAGAAAATAATAATCTGAATAATGAACCTTATCGACTACTAAGTATGGTTGAGGATGGTTTATTTTAAATGCAAATTCTTAGCACAGTGACCTCAGGGTTTATCCAGCCAGATACCAGTTTTCCTCATATCATTATGTAGTTGAAATTAAGGAAAGCAGACATTTTAAAGTCATACCGCTAAGTAACAGTATAATATTGTATTATACTTCAGGATTCTTCCTTCGATATTAGTACTATTAACACATGTAGTATCGCTTGCATGTATCACCACTTAGCACGTTATTTTAGAGTAATAACCTAAAAAACCTAAAAAGAGAAGGTATTTGATTTAAAATTGACAGATATTTTGACATTTCCGGCTCGAATTCTTCTCGCCGCCATTCGGCGCCAACCTTTCCATTCGCTTTTCGTGCTTCGCCACGGACGCACGCATACAATCTCAAAGTGAGAATTCTTCAGAATTATATTTTATACAGTGAAAATTTAATTATACTTAGTTAAAATGCTTCGTGCAGAAAGGAAAAAAGTTTTCAAGACGGAAGAGGACAAGAAGAAGAATACAAGATGGAGAAACACTATTAAATGCGTAACTGCCATTTTGGGCTTTTACCGTTTACTTGGCTTGAACGCGTAACTGCCAGACTGGGCTTTTACCGTTTACTTGCCTTAACTGCATAATTGTTTGCTTACCTTTATGAATGCGTAACTGCCATACTGGGCTTTTACCATATATATTTATTTTACTTTAATGTACATCAGTACAAAAAGAGCGGACTTAATGCTAATAGCATCCCTCCCAGACAACATTGTTTGCTGAGATTTAAAAATGCGTAACTGCTACACTGGGCTTTTACCATTTAATTATTTAATTTGTCTGACACGAACTTACCATACTGGGTACTTTCTGTCATAAGGCATGTGTCTAATAAGGCATGAACCAAATATCTTTTGCACTCGAAATAGTCACACTGGACTATTTCACCGCATAGATAGGTCAGACAACGCAACTGCAACAAGTGCAGCAACTCAAAGTGCCCCTGATGACGCGACAGTGTAAAAAGCAAGCTGCCCTCAAAGGTTACCATGTTGGAACCGTTGCCGAGCACCAATCGGGTGACTCCGCCGTCCGCTGAATTCGCCGCCATCCGCTTTCCAGCCAGGCGGCTGCTCTGCTGGAGCTGCAACAGCAGCCCTGACAACAGCTTAGTTCATCAGGTATGAATTTTGATATCATAGATATTCTTGGTGTTGCGTTGATCCCAACGGAATAATAGAGTACCATCGGTACTGAGATAAATTTCTGGCTTGCAAAATTTATATAATATAATTATGTATGATTTTATTATACACATTGTTACAACTGTAACGAAAAACTGCCAGTATAACGTTCATAAGCAGAGCTATAAATAAATGCTAAAATTTATCAACTTCATGGAACCAGATAATAAGTTATACAGCAACTAGCTGATACCTGATATTTCACAATTTTTATGTGAAATAGCTTCTATTAATATAGGTACGCCTAACATGAGCCTGCTGATAGAAATTTCAATAAGAAATTGAATAATAGAATCCATACATTTTGTTATCCATAAATGCAGTAAGTGTTTATTACTGTGTACCACAGTTTTAATAAGTAAAAACTTTAAACATTTGCCTTAACTAGGAGATCCTATGTTTCAGGCTTATTATTTATGTTTAATCACTAACTAATTAGTATGTTTATTTCTAAGCTATGCCCTTGTAAAATGTAAAAATTACCTGTCTATTAATTTTCAAATTGAATTTGTGTGTGTAAAACATAAATTGATTGATCTTAATGTTAATGATTTTGATGTGTAGAAATTATTAGCCAAGTGAATATATTATAGTGATAATGAAGCTTAAGGAGCAGCTTTCCAATATAGAACACCTTTTTTATGACAGTAATTTAAGACAGTGTTTTGCACTTTATACATTTTACAATGGGGCATTGCAACATTCATTTGTTGTGCACAACATACATTTTATTATAAACAGAAGGTATATGGTCAACTCAAGTGTAATTGATGCTGTCCACTTAAAAGGCCACCAACAGTTGAGTCGAATATGAATGATGCATTGGCCACAGGCCTGAGGTTAACGATATTGATCAACGAAAAAACTGTAAGTAAACCGGGCGCAGTCCTTAAATAAAACATAAATTTTAAAACTGATTTATATATTTATTTGCTGGTACATTTTGTTTTAAAACAATTTAAACTTGAAAACAACAAACGAAACATGCAGCCAGGTATACGATATGCTTAATTCCGACGGCAAACGAATATCCAGACGTGGCGACGAAGCCCCATCAACGATTTCTTTCGTCGATAGCAGCAGACCCGCAGGCGGCCGTTACGGTCCATCGAAACAGTTGCCGAGGAATCGAGGATACATTCGTCAACATTCATATTCGATCATCGTACGCGGGGTAAGGATACTCGTAAGGATCTGGTGCAGCATTTATCTGTATTCAGCGAATACAGGCAGTGGTCGCCAACTATAGGCACATAGGCGTCCACATAGTTGTTTGGTCTAAATTCGACATGAGTGAAAATACTATTTTCACTGCGCTAGGAGAGCACCAAGATTATTATTATTTTCTTTTATACTCACTCGTACTCACTTGTGCCATCTCCAGAGATATATAATTAATTCTAACATTAATTTGACTAAAATTCGGGCGAAATACATAACAGCCACATAATACGTATGTATTTTAGTGACAGACAATAATTTGTCAACTACACATTAAGTTGAAGGTTCAACATCTCTGTTCGAGAAAAAATGTTTTATCAGGTTGTCATATCGGGTTTAGTTAAAATCTAACAGAAGTCATATTAGTATAAACTGTAAAAACGTTATCCTATAATAAGAATAAAAAATGCTTATTGTTAATAACAAAACACATTCTAGAAATCCCAGAAGTCGCATTATTATAAACAGTATAAAAGTTAACCTATATTGAAAATAAGAAATGATTATTGTTTGTAAGAAAACAAGAATACAACATAGAAGTCTTTGCATTTTAGAAATTCCATCAACTTTATGGTTTTAATATTGGAAAAGTAATCGAAATATACGAATTTAAATTCTTAACTTTTGGGTATTGTAGTGCCCATATTTTTACAAAATTTATGCCGCCGGCTACGACTTCTTAGACAGCATTATCTCCCTGTTATATTGGACATAATATTTACTCTAACAATTTGTCTCAGAACATTTTTTAAAGAATTGAGATACACAATAAATTTAAGCACATTTTTTTTTATACAGCTACCTTCACAACTTTCCATTAGGTCTTTTACAAGAAAAACATTCACAAAACTGCAAAATAAATTGTGACTATTTTATGAATGTATTAAATCTGTAGATACGGGTATAATATTATATTTTACTTTATTTAGTTGAATGTCATCGATACTTACACCGAATTAGAGAAGACATAGTTGTGGAATATTTTTCTCTGGTACCTCTCAACAACGGGGTAGACTGGGGGACACTTGTGGCCAGGAATCAAAACATTGAAAAATAATTGCATATAAATTATCTAGCTAGAAAATATAGCTTATTATATTTTCATTGCCTTTTTTATTATTGTATTCGGTGTAAAGTATTCTAGTCGTTATTATTTGATTCACTTATTCAAAAAATTATTAACAGTTTTGGTATTTTCGGATTGAAATTGAGTAAATTCGAATGCAAGTCGAATTAGGTAGTAGAAATATTTTTCTTGATTCCTAGCATTTGGATCCCAAAGCGATTATTTTTTTAATTTTAGATTTTAGCATTCACAACGCTATTTTTGTTTAGTGCCTATTTTATTTACAAAGACAATTCTGTCACTATCAATCGAACAAGCTATTATTTTTATTCTTTTGTACCAGTTTCTTAGTGTTACAATTCTGCCATCATGATCTCCACAATTTTAAGCCTTGATACCCATTGTTTACATGTAATATAGTGTCTATTAAAGTACTAACATCCTATAACTTCCAATTCCAGGGACGGAAATTCATCGCACAAGTAGACTGGTTTGTACAACATTGTCAAGGTGATATTATTTTACAGGTATATTACTATGTTATTTAAGGTTGTATGTCTGCTGATACTATCAGAAAGTACAGAGCTTGGTTATAAAAATGGTTCGATTATTCACCAAATAACAATATAGACATAATAAACACAGAAGTGTGTAACACAATTAATAGTATTATTTAATATTGGATTCATTATTGATTTCACAATATGAGCTAATCTCAAGGTTTGGTATCGAATTTAACTACGCCTTGGCGTAGACTTATATTGTTCAAATACAATGGATATCTTAGATTTCTTATTACTATTTATTAAATATTTTCCAATTAGTTTTTTTCTAACTTTACTAACTTAAAAAAAAAAAAAAAAAAGAGGTTTCACATTGAGGTACCTTGCCTATTGCACATAGAATGAAAACAATATAATCAATTAATTATTTGTTTACTTCAAGTATGAAACATGAATTCTTCTTAGTTTGACATAAACCATTCTATAATTACCTTCTTTTTCGAGAATGCTACATATTATTATTATAATAAACATTTCATAATCACTTCTTTTTATTTATAAATATAAAATAAAAATAGTAATACATATTAAAAAAAAAAAAAAAAAAAGAAATGAAATTCTTATATGTAGAATAGATAATGGATTACTGAAATGTAAAATTCAATGATAGTGGAGTAGACTCAAATCCATGGTAACCAGTTTTAGCACTCGACGTACGCCGATACCTATATAGGTATGTTATGGCTATGTAGCCATAACATTTATTTTTAGTATAGAAATTCCACGTTACACGGCGAAATGGTAGATGATTTCACTATCTTTGCAAGATATCATCGATGAATGATAATTAAACTGAATTTTCCTAACGAATCTTGCTTATTTTTTTTTTTTAGTTCCAACCATCTATATGTACCATATTTGCTACCAAAACATTAAGCAT
This sequence comes from Agriphila geniculea, assembly GCA_943789525.1. Taxonomy (NCBI): domain Eukaryota; kingdom Metazoa; phylum Arthropoda; class Insecta; order Lepidoptera; family Crambidae; genus Agriphila; species Agriphila geniculea. Next base: position 13,446,022 of record OX038894.1, read on the forward strand.
TATGTTAAATGTGACTGATTTTCTTTTTTAAATTTAAAAGACTAATTACACAAGAGATGATATTTCCATTTTCTTATTTAATGCTTTAAACATCTACATGTGTTAATAGTACTAATATCGAAGGAAGAATCCTGAAGTATAATTAATGATTAAACGAACTTACCTGTAAGTGAAGTTCTATCATAATTATACGAAGGATTCTTCCGAAGATATTAGTATAGAGTCCCACCCTCCCTACAGCTTATTGTTAATTACAATAAGTGTTCACCCACTGAAGAAAATGAGGAAATATCATACGATTTGGACTTTAAACTAAATGAAAAGGTTGGCGCCGAATGGCGGCGAGAAGAATTCGAGCCGGAAATGTCAAAATATCTGTCAATTTTAAATCAAATACCTTCTCTTTTTAGGTTTTTTAGGTTATTACTCTAAAATAACGTGCTAAGTGGTGATACATGCAAGCGATACTACATGTGTTAATAGTACTAATATCTTCGGAAGAATCCTTCGTATAATTATGATAGAACTTCACTTACAGGTAAGTTCGTTTAATCATTAAGTCTTAGTAGGTCACCCCACAGCTTACAACAGAATAAAATATTTTACTATAAATATGATTTATGACTTTTACCATATTAAGACCATAATCAGCTTCAAACAAATACTTAACAGTACTTTTTCTTTGTAATTAATTTTATATTTTACAATACACTTCATTAAATCTTATCCTACCATCCTATAACATAACACATCAAATCATGCAGAACTATTTATCTCTGACGAACATCACGATTGATGCAAAACCCCACTTTATTCCGACCGAATAAACATGACAGTTGAACGTATACGCTTGTCTAAATAAAAAACAAAAAACATGAGACTAACGCAAGAAGACGTCTCGCAGGTGTCTAAAAAAACATGATTGTATGTCTCATATCTTTGTTCATAGTATACAAATTTTAAATTATGTTATGATTCATAAAATTTACAAAAAAACATGATTAATCTCAATTATTATTGTGATTTCATTATGAAATGAATTGCAAATGATTTATAAATTGATTTTACCATTTTATGATTTTCAAAGGATTTCTGCTAGATTTACTTTCTGTCAGCGCGAAAATGATCAGGAGCGTTCAATGGGATTGGCAACGCAAAGCTAATTGTAGATGTCGCTGCGTACGCTTGTTCCTAAGACAGTAGACGTTCAGAACAAAATGTATGGGAAAATAGGTATTTATTTTGTGGATTTTTTTTCCGAAAATGACCCATTGACCCAAAATGGATATAAAAAACTATTCTACAATGCAAATGCCGAAATTGAAAGCCAAATTAAGATGTTTTTATTTTTACAGAATTTATCAATTTTTTCTATATCCAGATTTTTCGGAATTTTGTTAGTGCCAACATTTTTAAAGCCTATTACACAGAATTTGATCAATTTAAAGCTAAAAGAACGATTTTTTTAAGTAAAAGTCCTTTGTTTTCATAGCTCTCGTGGAACAAGCGTACCCAGCGCCATTTTGACAGTTGCCTTCCCCATTAAAACCTACTAAAACATCTGAGCATTTGACATAGATCAACCTTATCTCATGACATTAAAGTGCACTCTCTTTGTCCTCAGATAACAAATGAAAGTGCACCTTAATGTTTTGAAATAAGGTTGATCTATGTCAAATGCTCAGATGTTTTGGTAGGTTTGAACGCTCAGGGGCCCAATTTTTGAATCGCTCGGCTGGCCTCGAGCGCTCGTTTCTACTGATTTTCGTTCGACATCTCCATACATTTGAGTCAAATGTCGAACGAAAATCAGTAGAAAAGAGCGCTCGATTGGAGACGAGTGATCCAAAAATAGGACCCCAGATCATTTAGGCACTGACTGTACAATCATGTCTTTTTAGATCGCCAGGACTGAATTCCGCGGCCTATTTAGTAAATCGCGATTTATCGGTGTCGTTTCATATGTAGCTGTGAAGAAATGAATTTGTCTTTGTTTACGTCTGACGTGGTTATAAACAGCCGAATGTATTACAATTTATTTGTATGAATGTTAAAAAATAAACAAAAAAAAACATTTTTTTCCTAATAAGAGTCAATCAAAATATTGTAGTTTGTTTTCATTAGAGTTGTTTCTTTTAACACGAAGTAATCCTCTTTATGGTCAATCCAATAATGTCAGAATTCTTTATTTTACTACATCATGATAAATCTAATATTAACTCACAGTACAACATTGAAGGTCCTGAGATGCAGTAGTTCGTTAAGTTGGTTAAATATAAAAAAACAATAGTGCTAAAATGCGTGAAGTGATAACAGTACTTATTTTAGTGTCAACAGAGTTGGTTTTAGCTCAACGCCAGCAAGGATGGGCTGTTGTAGGAAATCCATTAGCATTTTTTAAGCCTTGTGAAGACAACGATGATATAACAGTAATTTTTGAACCAAATTTAGCCCCGGAAGAAGAAAATCAATATCTCCTTCAAGTAAATGAAAATTTTGGACCCAATTTCAAAGTAGATTTGAAATTTGATTCAGATGCAACTATAACATTGGTAAGTAAAATCATGCATTTTATACTAATCATGAACATGATGTGGTTTTGTCAATGTAGACTTAAGTACTTTAAAAACGCGAGAATCTTTTTATATGTAGTTGGATATTCATACAAATCGAATATTTACAAAATTCTTGTATGATTGCAAAAAAAACAGTATAAATTAGAATCTGTGACATCTTCGCAGTCGTCCCAGTAAGGTTTAGAATTTCCAAAAAATCCATCGTATCTTAAGGTAAATCGCAAATGACCATAATTTCGCGCGTGCTGATTGGCTGACGTCAACTTTATGGACTGACAAATGCTCTGATTGGCTAAAAGTTCCCCATAGTCCTATAAGATCCGGTTTATACGATTATCCTACTATACGCTGTCTAAGGAAGATCTTGGGCATAACATGGCTGGACATAGTTACCAATGAAAGGGTCCTTGAAATAGCACAGCTGCCTAGCTTAACCGCACTTCTCAAACAAAGGCGTCTGCGTTGGCTAGGGCATGTGCACAGGATGGAACCTTCTCGACTACCCCGACGTGTCCTGCTAGGCGAAATTGCGAATGCTAAAAGAGATGTTGGAAGACCGTTGCTTCGTTTTAAAGACTGTGCCAAACGGGACATGATCGCCTTTGGAATAGATCATTGTAGTTGGGAGAAGATCGCAGACAACCGATCCGAGTGGCGTAAGCGTGTTGCGAAGGGTCGGACTCTGTGCGATGAGACCTGGTTCAGAACACTTGCTGACAGGAGGGAGAAGCGTCACCAGGGCGGCACCAATACATCAGCCGCAAACTTCCCCTGCCAGGCCTGTGGGAGAGTCGAGATCAAACAAGTTGCCTCAGGCACTGAATGTAACTTCTCTGCAATAGACGCAAAGGCCATAGTATGTCCACAGAAGAATGCTAATGTATATTGGTGGGTGTTAACTACTGCAAATATAACCGGCTAGAAGAAATTTTCATAGTAAAAACTATCGAAATTATTGACAAAATTATCTTTTTTAATTAAGGCGCTTTCCTGACCGATAGTGGCGCCGCGGCAAATTTTATTTAATATTGTAATTGTAATACAAGATTTTAATAAAAATTCTGGTGAAATTTTTAGGGCCCATAGTCTAGTATTTTTAGACGGTATCATTACATTCCCTCGTAGTCAATGCTAGAAATAGATAGCAAAAGTGCTAAATGTGGTCGTTTATGAGACATTTGAAAGAAAGAAAGAAAGAAAATAATTTTATTCAGCACACGCAAAAAGGTACAGAATACTATAAAACTAACTTAAATTACGTGTGCTAAAATGGCTCCCACTCAGCATTATGCCACGGCACCATGACGCTGATTTTCAGTTGTCGCCAGTTCGGAGAAGAAGCTTTTCTACTTCTACGAATGACTACTATTTACTTACCTACTTCTAAGTAGGTAAGTAAATATTATTCTTATCTATTTCTACGAATGACTACGAGGGAATGAAGTGATAACTTTTAAAAATATTAGACTTAGTGCGCTAAAAATTCCACGAATAGTTTTATTAAAATCTTTTACTATTAACAACTTATTAAATGATAACTTCTGAGAATGGATATAAAACTTAAGAATCAAATAAATTTAAATACTTATTTGTTTATAATTTTCTTTTTCAGTCCGAAAACTCATCAGCCAGAATTAAAACGTTTCCCGAAAATCGTAAATTCCAATTGAACTATTTCAAACCCGCCAAAAACTTACAGTTAAAAGTACAAGGACCTCCATTCGGAGGAGTACCATACATTCAGAGTATTGACGTAAACACGGTGGAGTACTGTGGGAAACCTAAAACGGTAACTAATATTTCATACTATTACAAAATCATATTAGCCGCACGACACACACTGCTGGGTATAGGCCTCCCCCAAGGATCTCCACGACGATCGGTCCTGCACTGCCCGCATCCAGCGGCTCACCACGACCTTCACCAGATCGTCAGTCCACCTTGTCGGGGGCCTACCCACGGAGCATCGTCCGGTGCGCGGTCGCCATTCCAGAACCTTTCATCCCCAACGGCCATCGGTTCTACTCGCTATTTGCTATATGTCCAGCCCATTGCCACTTCAGCTGAGCAATCCTTGGAGCGAAGTCGGTTAGTTTAGTTCTTCTGCGGATTTCCTCACTTCTGATTCGATCACGCAGGGAAACGCCTAGCATGGTGTTTTCTCTTAAGGATTCAAAACTGGTATGACTGCATCTTTATCAGTAGGTACAGTGTACACTGTAGGATGAAGGCTTCTCCTGTGAGAGGCTGGAGATTGCATTAATTATTGGATAGTTTTACCAAAAACGCTGCTGATCATGTTTTGGTCAAGGAAGTAAGATGCACTATCGCTAAGTCAATTTGACAAATTTTAAATCGAATCAAATCTTAAATCTCGTCTCATAACTGCGTGAAATTTGTTCTTTTCGCAATAATAAGTTCAGTTGTGTTTCGCTTTTGAATTTATATTTATTCAGTTGCTTGAAACATAGTTATTTAAATCCGAAAATCGTAATATGGTCAACTTTTTTCATAAGCATGAAATGACTTCAAAGATATTTGGATAGATTGTGACAATCATTGGACATTTCTAATCATCGTCATTCATGTTTGTTAAAAATTATTTATAACATTCCAGGGTTATCTAGACAATTACATAAAAGGGCCTGAACTAACCGCTGAAATCAGCACCACAGTCCCAGATGATTCATGTGGTAGACGTAAAGTGCAACACACTGAGCTCATTGTCAATGGTCTCCCTACGAAACCTGGAGATTGGCCGTGGCACGCAGCCATATACAGACTCGAGAGATCCAGGATTGATTACATTTGTGGGGGGACATTGTTGAGCAAAATTTTTGTCCTGACTGGTAAGTAATCAAGAACTTTTGGAGATGTATTTAAAGCTTGGTGTTCTTTCAGTGAAACTGAATCAGCCCCTGAGCTATGTGCATGTACAGTTGTTTTGCACGAAAGCGGTTCGGCTATGAATGTTGTTCGGCGTGCACATGCACGTTGTTTTAGTGTGCTCTGCACGCTCTCCTATACGCACACTAAAATAATGTGCATGTGCCTAACAACATCCATAGCCGGACCGCATTTGTGAGATAAAACCACTGGATTGTGTATGTTTACAGACTAAATCATAAATGTTAAAACCTCTCTGTCAGTTGTCTATTATAAATCCTAAAAAAATTTAAGTAGAAGTTTTGTTTTGTTTAATTTCGTTTGTTTGTGTGTTTTTTTAATTTTAATTTTGAGTTTTCCCTTGAGAAATAATAATATTAATAAATGATAATAGTAGTAAAAGACTGATTAGTTTTTCAATTTTATTTTATTTCATTAGAATTTAAGAATTTTTATGGTAAATGATCAAAAAAGCCTAGTATTACGAAAAAACAAATTGTCGCATTTATTACTAAGATACAAAATACTTAATAATTTAGGGTGTCCGGCTTTTTTACCCAAATGTCCGGCCAAACTGGCTGGTCTGTCCGGCTATTAGGTTACACGACCTGGCAACCCTATACGGGATAGTGCTTGGCCTTCATCTCATTAATGTTAAGTGATGTTAAGTTCGAAGGTGGAAGCGCACTACACTCGCCAATCCTCATTACTGAGGAACTGGCTATTTTACCTCTAACTGCCGGAACACAACAATTTTAGGGTTCCGTACCAAAATGGTAAAAAAGGAACCCTTATGGTGCGACTCACTCTGTCTGTCTGTCTGTCTGTCTATCTGTCACAGCTGGATATCTCGAGAACTCCTAATAGTATCAACTTGAAATTTAAAATGGTTTGAGATGATATTTGCCCAACTATTTTGCAAATAAGAAACAAATAAAAAAATAAATATCTTTTTTACAACAGGGACGGTAAAGGGGTCTTAAAAATTTGAAGTAGAGCTACTAGGACATGTGGGGTATCATATGAAAGAGCGCCGTTTGCACGTTTTCAATCATTTTTTCTTTTTGTTTAAGGCCGCATAGTTTTCGATTTATAATGAAAAAGGAAAAAAAATACCGTCGCCCCCCCCTTATCTCCAAAGTTTGCAAAGAGAAAAATCTAAAATAATTCTATGTGATAGCAGTTTATATAAAGATTACAGGAAAAATAAAACGATGTCTCAATATAGCATACTTATTTGGAAATTATCAAATTTCTAAAAAAGTTAACATTAGTTCCACTATCGGTCAAGAGATGGCGCTGACCTAAAACTGCAATACTAATTTTATTATTCTACTCTGCAGTGTGGTTTAATGGTGCAATTATGATGGTACGGAACCCTCGGTGCGCGAGTCTGACTCGCTCTTGACCGGTTTTATTTAAATTGTTGTTATGGCGTCAGACTTATCTTCTAGAGTCTTTTATGCTTTGATAAGTATCATAATCAAATAAGTGTTAACAATTTCCAGCGGCTCATTGCGTGACTTCTAGAGGGACAGCTGTTCTCTCGGAGACTCGAAACGTGATCCTCGGGAAATATAACCTCGTCGGTGGGGATATTATGCCACCGCAAGAAAGAGAGGTCGGTATTTTTGGTCTCCGTATACTGAGAAGTAGGTATTTCGTTTCGTTACTGACAGTAGACGAATGCAATATTCAGAAATTAGTAGTAGTAATTTTGTATTGGAATAATTAGTCATACTATTCTCTAAAGTTTGCAGTCGCCGCTGAAGCTGCGTTGTCTGGCAGGTGTCATATTACTATGGGCGTATCGAGGGGGGCAGGGAGAGGCAGCTGCCCCTCCTGGATTTTGTTGACCTCCAACTAACTATCAATTGTTATCAATAAAAGTTCTTATTTGCCATACAATAATATATTTGATTTAAATAAATTTGCCCCCTCCTGGGGGCGACACAATAGATTTGCCCCCTGGCCCAGAACCTGGGTACGCCCATGCATATTCCCATTACTGGTTAAGTCTTTGGAATCTATGGAATTTGGCCTAGTGACTCAGTAATGGGTATATGACATCTGTCAGAAACTCGACGAAACGTTCACTGAGAGTGAAGTTGCATGTAAGAGAATAGCACCCCTGCCCGTTGATTACGTTAGTCTGTTACTAACAATGCTCGATTGAAATCGATTGAAAGCGCAGTTACATTGCTGCTTTAAGTAAGATAGTCGTCACATTGGTTCTTAACTAAAGCAGCAATGTAACTGCGATTTCTGACAGAGTTGACTGCAACAAAGTTACATAATACAAATGCTCAAGATCACTGCGTTCTTGTGATACGTTCTCTGTACCTTGGTGTCGTACAAAGTATGCAAAAAATCGATTTATTCCAAGAACTTTACATAACTATAATAAGAAGTATGGTCGCATTGATATTTTCAACCTTAAATTTTCAAAATTTAAATCTGAAATTTTAAATATTATTTAGTGTAATCTCTTAAATGTAGTAATTAATTCTTGTACTCATTATTTGTTTTTCAATAGTGTAAATCATATAAGTAGTAACTGTTTAGTACTTACTTAACGAATCCAATTATAAGTGGAAACTTTTTTTGGCAAATGAGTTAACATAAATTAAGTTATTACTATGTAATGTATAATGCTGTTTGTTTCCCAATAAAAGATAAATAAATAAATAAATAAAATAAATAATCAGGGGGCTGGTTTCCCAATTATTATTTTTTCAGGTAAACCAGATAATCGTCCACGAAGGTTTTAAACATGATCGTCTCGACAATGACATCGCTCTCTTGAAACTGAAGTCTGAGGTGTTGTACAGTGACTTCGTTCAGCCAGCCTGCGTGTGGTATTCAGACGCTTACAAGAAACTCCCTCCAGGGACTATCCATGGGACGGTAACGTAACTTATCGAATTTTAAAAGGGTAGTATTTAATCGAATAAAAATAAATTCCCATTTTGGGTATCACAAATACTGAATATAGCGTAATGAATTACTTAGTGGGCGACGGACTGAGGGCGACTAATTGAAAATGGGTAACTTAAAATACAAATTGTAACAGTTATTTAGAAAACCAAATTAAACCAAATTAATTGGGCGACAGCCCCAGGGCACACAAAACATTTCAAAAATTAAAAAAAGGTGACTATTATCCCAATTGAGATGACAAAAATACCATGTTGGGCAGCTTAAATCAGTTATATAGTTACCTACTTGGTATAATAGTTGCCCACTCAGTATTTTTGTCACCCATTTAGAATTTTCACTGCTAACTTAAATTAATTGTCTCCCACATGTAGCCGCCCATTTTACATATATTTTGTAATCCACAGTTAGTCGCCCGTTTAGTTATTTTGTCGCCCAAAAAATAAACCGCTGCCAGGTTTAGTATTTAAGTATTCCATTAACAGTTGCCTTTTATTATTTCCAGTCACCCAATTAATTCATTCCCGTTTTAAAAGAAGCAAGCGTTACCTTTCGGAAATCCATTATGAATATATTGTTTTTGCATCCACTTGTCGAGTTGGTTTCAAATTTTAAACCTGTACCCTTATTACGAAAAATCACGAAATAATAATAAAATAATGCACGCTCTATTTCCAAGTAAAGAGAACTAAAAGAATCCATTAGAAAATAAATTCGTAAGACGGCAATTCGTGCAAAATTATTCCCTAATCATTCCAAAATATCAAAAATGCACAACGTTAATATTCATGTTTTCACTTCTGCCGGCACTCCCGGAGTGCACCCCGATTTTTTTTTTCTAATGGATTCTTTTAGTTCTCTTTACTTGGAAATAGAGCGTGCATTATTTTATTATTATTTCGTGATTTTTCGTAATAAGGGTACAGGTTTAAAATTTGAAACCAACTCAACAAGTGGATGCAAAAACAATATATTCATAATGGATTTCCGAAAGGTAACGCTTGCTTCTTTTAAAACGGGAATTAATTAATTGGGTGACTGGAAATAATAAAAGGCAACTGTTAATGGGATACTTAAATACTAAACCTGGCAGCGGTTTATTTTTTGGGCGACAAAATAACTAAACGGGCGACTAACTGTGGATTACAAAATATATGTAAAATGGGCGGCTACATGTGGGAGACAATTAATTTAAGTCAGCAGTGAAAATTCTAAATGGGTGACAAAAATACTGAGTGGGCAACTATTATACCAAGTAGGTAACTATATAACTGATTTAAGCTGCCCAACATGGTATTTTTGTCATCTCAATTGGGATAATAGTCACCTTTTTTTAATTTTTCTGCATTTGAAATTACCAAAGGAAAATCTAGAGTTTTGACATTGAATTAAAAAATTTGCCCGTTGCTATGGTGACACAAGTGTTTACGTCTTGAAATGACGCGCCGCCATTTTCACCGCGCCCCGTAGAAAGAGAGATACTTCCGCCGCCGGCTGTCTACTCTCCATTCGTCACATCCGTCTTACGAATTTTCAATCAGGGTCACGTTCACGTGATCCTTACTGACGCGCGTTTAGAATTTTTTCCCCATTACAAAAAAGCGTCTAACGCCGTTTTTAACGTTTTCACTTCAAAAATTATAAATAAAGTCCTTATTTTAGCTTTCATAGCTTTAAAAAAATATCTTGAAAGTGACTCTTTTTTTGTGAGCAAAAAAAGGGTGACGGAGGGGTTGCAACTTAGCAAAATCGTTGAATAAGTTAGCATAGTGTTCAAACATTAGTACATAAAAGTTTTGTTGCATGAGTGTCCACGGTTGTTAAATGAACAAAGAAAATGCTAGTATGAAAAACCGGCCAAGTGCGTGGCGGGCCACGCGCAGTAGGGTTCCGTAGGTACATTATACCATACCATATTTAAATACCGCTATCATTTTTCGTCTGAAAAAATAACTTTGTTTTTCACAGTGTTTGAATGAATGAAGTGTTTATTAAGATCTATAGCTTATATTTTTTTTAGATTTTTTGCCCTCTTACTTTAAAAGTTAAAGGGGGGGACACGTTTTACCACTTTGGCGGCATATATCTTTCAAACGGTTGAATTTGAAAAAAAGAGGTTTAGAAACCTCAATGTCATTTTTAAAGACCTATCTATAGACACCCCACAAGTATTGGTTTGATAAAAAAAAATATTTTCAGTTTCAGTTCCATGTATGTCCCCCCCTTAATCTTTTATTTTTTATTTTTGTGTAAAAATCGTAAAGAGGTTCACAGAATACCTACACCTACCTACTAAGTTTCAACTATGTAGTCCTAATACTTTTGGAATAAAGTGGCTGTGACATACGGACGGACAGACAGACATGACGAATCTATAAGGGATCCGTTTTTTGCCATTTTGGCTACGGAACCCTAAAAATGCAACTTCTTGAAAATTCTCCATACAAATCGGCAATTTCATAGGTAACCTATTATTAAACTCACCTTACTACTTTCATCTATAACTGTTTAGTATAATCACCTTTACTGAGTTTACAATTCTTACACTGATTTAGTTATATATCCTACTCTTAAAGAAAAATAATCCCTTCTCCTTAAAAATAAATGTAACTTACAATTAAAATATTATAATTATACTTACTTAACTAACAAAAGGTATAAATAAAATTACAATTGGAGTTATTATTCTCCACGAGTTTATACCTAGTTAAAATTTCATGAACACGAACAAATTTAGTCTAAAATAAGTTAGTTTTATTTCACAGGTTGTCGGCTGGGGCTTCAACCAGAATGACAAACTTTCTACCACATTACAACAAGTGACCATACCAAAACACTCTGAGACCACGTGCATAAAAAGCAACCCACTATTCTTTTCAAGACTGCTAAACAATCAGAAATTCTGTGCCGGATATAACAATGGTAAGATTTAATTTCTCCTCTTTTCCATTCTTTAAGAAGATATCAATGTAAAGTCCGTTCGCTCAGATAGTGTCGCCCTTTTATCTCGCCGCCTTTGCACGTGCTGCTTCTTGTCAAAAAATGCCGCCGCATAACCAAAGGATACCGCGTGCGTGCGGCGTATACCCGCAAGTGAATTTGGATTTTGGCAGTTTACATAGAAGTGCCGAAGTGAAAGGTTGTGTTTGTTACCGGCATTCCTGTCTCTGAACAAAAGCCCTTGCAGGTGTACCGACACTATCTAAGCGAATGGACTTTATCTGTCGCAGTCGTGGTATTTACAAGAGTCAACTTTCCATGCAACTTGCTGGTCGATTTACGTCAACTAGTGCTTTTTATCGACAATCGCTTGTAAAATCTAATCGCAAACCTAATTTTAATGAGGTGGAGGTGATTTAGATTTTACAAGTGTTTGTCGATACAAACACTTGTAAAATCTAATCGCAAATCTAATTTCAATGAGATGGCAATAAAATTTTACAAGTTATTTCATTAACAGTCGCCTTTATTATTTCCAGTCACCCAATAACTCTTAAAAAAATAAAAATAATATAATCAAGTCAAATTAAAAACTAAAACCCGACTACAGAAAAATCGTGCTCTAAAAAGTACAAAAGAAGAAAATATTCGAGTCCAAAAAAAGATTACCGTAGTCGCATGCCACCTCCAGCTCGTTCGCGTCGTGCGTGTCTAGGACAAAGTGGCATGCGATTTCGGTTATCCTTTTTTGGACTCGAATATTTTCTTGATTTGTACTTTTTAGAGCACGATTTTTCCGTAGTCGGGTTTTAGTTTTTTAAACTTCTTTTTTATTTTAAATATTTTGGGGTTGCAAATCGGGTGAAAGCAAGCAAAACTACGGGCAAAAGCTAACAAAATATATATATATTTGGAAAGTGCTCATTAAACCCTTTCATTTGATACCCAACACGGCATCATTAAAAACTATTTTTTTTTCAGTTCATGTCTTTAACTCCTCTAGGGGGCGCCATATTCAATTTAATGTAACGTCATATAGCCTATGTTCATTGGACAATTAAGACGCTTCTAACGATACCTCATTTGTTAAATTATAATAAGTAGTTTAGAAGTTCTGAGGGAACAGATGAATTTACATACATACATACAGGTCAAAATCATATACCCTCCGTTTTGGCTTCGCTGTAGTCGGGTAAAAATAGACATAGGGGAACCATTAGATAATCGCTAGACATGTGACGAGCTTAGATGTACCTAAATCCATTAACTTAGCGGTCCCCCGAGGTCTATTTTTCATAGATCTATTATGACTTGATGATATTATTTTTGGTATCGCGTATACCGAGCATGCTGGCTGATGTCGTACCGATGCTGCGCCGACCAATGAGTAATGACCCTAGGGCACACCCCGGGCACTCCATACAAGAGTCGCGTTTCAACTACACAGTGACGTTTTTTCACACGCGTAACTGTGTGCGTGCTGTTGAATGAGCCTACGAACCAGCCTACGAACTCGCGCGGTGGGCACCGGTGGGGTGAGATAATTAAGGGTCATGGCACATATAACGGCACCGCAACAGCACCGCTCCAACCCAGCAATTAATTTGTCATTCAAATTAGAGCTTTAAATCATGTGTCGTAATAGTACATTATGATATAAGTGCGGTACGTTGAAAATTACAGCCGAGGCGATATTGCTAGCCCGAGCCGTAGGCGAGGGCTACAAGAAAGCAGAGGCTGTAATTATCAAAGCGCACGTATGTCATACGATGTTTTATAACATATTTGCGAGGAAATAAATAAAACTCGGACTTTGCACCTTTGCTTGTTTTCCATATGATTAAATTTTGATACGCTTGTAAGTATCTTATCGGTCAATTTTTCGGGCAAGAGGCTTAGAGTAGCCTTTTTCGCTGCCTCTGAGACTTCTGGCGGTGTTGAATTAATAAATTCATCACTACTTGACGACATTTTCAAATAAAAACAATACAGCAAAAAAAAATTAAATTAGCAATGCGCGCGCATCAGCGTTTTTTTTAAGGCAAAGGCATAAAAACAGCCAGTATTACTAATAAAGTAAATTAATATTTTTGTGTTTTTGTTACAGATAACTGGTTGTAATTTATTGTCAAAATTAATTAAATTGAATAATTTAATGTTTATTTATTATATTTTATCTCCCAAAGTTAATTTTATCTATAAAATGTTGACCTCTTTTTCTGACATAAAAACTCTTTGCTAAGATTTAAAAAAAAGTACCGTTCGTTTTAGACGAAGTATCTTGATAAACCGTGCGGTAATGTAAAGTAAAACGCACGGTTTATCAAGGAAACCGTGCGTTTTACTTTACATTACCGCACAAGTTCGTAATGAGATACAATACGATATTGAAATTGGTGTAATAAGAGACCCTTTACGAGCAAATATGTTATAAAATATATTTTATAATGTCAATAAGAAAAAGCCAACGGCGGGCGGTCGGCGCGCTTACCGCTACCATACGACTCGACTCGCCGCAAGCGAGCGGACCGCGCGCCGACCGCGTGCTTACCGCACGCCGACCGCGTGCTTACCGCGCGCCGGCCGCGTGCTAACAGCGCGCTGTGACTCCGAGTCGCCAGCGAAACAACATCATATGCAAAATAGCTTACACCTCGCGGACGGCGCGCACACGGCGCGCTGGCGGCTAGCCGTAGCCTAAATTCGAGGTGACGCCGTGCTGTTGCTGTGCAGTTGCGGTGCCGTTATAGTGTGCTGTGACCTTTATTGTGGGGCGGGGCGGAGTTTCTTTTCTGTACGGTAGTACTTATATCTATTCTGTGCCTAGAGTCTAATAATTAATAATTCTAGAATTAACCATGTTGTTTTTATCCAGGGACATCAGCTTGCAACGGCGACAGTGGAGGTGGTTTTCTTGTATTCGTGCCTGACGTATCAGGGAATACCGCACTGAACGCCACAGGAGCCTGGTACATCAGGGGGATCGTTTCCCTCAGTTTCTCCAGAACTGATGCTGCAATATGCGACCCGTACCACTACGTGATCTTTACGGACGTTGCTAAGTTTAAGGGGTGGTTAAATACTCATATGAGATGAAGTTTAAGTGGATGATCAGCACCTGTTCTATGCGTTTGCACAGTTACATGTTTTACTATAGCCGATAGCAAATCAAATCAAATCAAATCATTTTATTCACACAAAACAGAGTGCATACAGTTGTTATTGGTTACATTCCGGTTCTCTGCCTTGCCATAGAAAAGGCATGTGAAATGTCAGTTTAGATTAAGTAGTAAATTAAATACGATTAAACAATCAAATTAAAATTACATGCGAGGAGAATAATTCATTTTATGTCAATTTTTGAATTTAGAAATTCTTCAATTGTATAGAAACATTTATTTTTAAATGTTTGTAACTTTTTTTTTAATATAGGTAAACTAAGCTCCTTTAAGGTCTTTGGTAATTTGTTATAAATTTTTATGCAGTTTGGATAACAATTCCTTCTATAATACTTTGTATGCGTTGTGGGTAACATCAAACCATGGTGTCTCGCTAATCTACAGTTGTTTGTATTTTTAAAACTGAATATATGGGGGTGTGTTTTAACAAAAATGCAACATTCTAATATATAGATAGAGGGGAGGGTAAGCAAATTTAGTTTAGCAAATAATTCCCTGCACGACGTCATTGGAGGGACGTCGCATATAGCTCGGATGCATTGTTTCTGTGATATGAAAGCTTTTTTACGTCAACAGAGTTACCCCACAAAAGTATACCATATTTTAGATTTGATGCGACATACCCATGATAGGCCATTAAAGCAGCTTTTTTATTAACTTGAGTAGTTAACTGCCATAAAGCATATGCAAATCTATTTGCAACTGTAGTAAGCAATAATTGGTAGTATGCAATTTGGCTGTGTTGCCCGATAGGTACAATGGGGAGTGTCCGATAAAAATCAAATTGGCTGAATATTTTTTAATAAGTAGGAATTAAGCTCCCTTAGTAATAGAAAAAAGTTTCAGAATTTTCGGTTGCGTAAAAAAATTTTGAAAAATTTAAGTCTCTTCGACTTCACAAATGTACGAAAGTAACAGCAGAATGGAATTTATAACTTTGCCACCACCTGCCACAACCACAACATGGTATTAAAAAAAAGTTTAAATACAAAATGTCAAACCTTTTTTTCTTAATACTTGTTGTGGTTGTGGCAAAGGTCTCCATTCTGCTGTTACTTTCGTACATTTGTGAAGTCGAAGAGACATTTTTAGGGTTCCGTACCCAAAGGGTAAAAACGGGACCCTATTACTAAGCCTCCGCTGTCCGTCTGTCTGTCTGACTGTCTGTCACCAGGCTGTATCTCATGAATCGTGATAGCTAGACAGCTGAAATTTTCACAGATTATGTATTTCTGTTGCCGCTACAACAACAAATACTAAAAACAGAATAAAATAAATATTTAAGGGGGGCTCCCATACAACAAACGTATTTTTTTTTTTGCCGTTTTTTGGTACGGAACCCTTCATGCGCGAGTCCAACTCGCTTTTTACCGGTTTTATTTATAAATGTTGTTAGGCGCGCAAAAAACGGCAAAAAAACACGTTTGTTGTATGGGAGCCCCTCCCATACAACAAACGTGTTTTTTTGCCGTTTTTTGCTCGATATTCATAACGACAACAGGTAGACAGTTGAAATTTTCACAGATGATGTATTTCTGATGCCGCTACAATAACAAATACTAAAATCAGAATAAAATAAATATTTAAGGGGGGCTCCCATACAACAAACGTTTCCCATTTTTGGTACGGAACCCTTCGTGCGCGAGTCCGACTCGCACTTGGCCGGTTTTTTAATTTCTTTTACGCTACCGAAAATTATCTATCTTGTTTCTTATACTAAGGGAGCTTATTCCTACCTATAAAAAAATATTCAGCTAATTTGATTTTTTTCAGACATTCCCCATTGGGGGCCTTCAAGCCGCGAGTGAACAGGTATCTTCTAGGCAAGTGCGTTTTATCGTAGATCGTAATGTCGGAGTTGTCTCACGAATACCGTTTTGCTATGAATGTTGTTAGGTGTGTACATACATACACATTGTTTTAGTGTGCACGCTATATCACTATTATGTATTCTGTGGCTATATTGAGCACACTAAAATAATGTGCATGTGCGCGCCTAACAACATTCATAAATAAAACCGGTAAAAAGCGAGTTGGACTCGCGCATGAAGGGTTCCGTACCAAAAAACGGCAAAAAAAAAAAAATACGTTTGTTGTATGGGAGCCCCCCTTAAATATTAATTTTATTCTGTTTTTAGTATTTGTTGTTATAGTGGCAACAAAAATACATCATCTGTGAAAATTTCAACTGTCTGCTTGTTGTCGTTATTAATAACGAGCAAAAAACGGCAAAAAATTCACGTTTGTTGTATGGGAGCCCCCCTTAAATAATAATTTTATTCTGTTTTTAGTATTTGTTGTTATAGCGGCAACAGAAATACATCATCTGTGAAAATTTCAACTTTCTACAGCCTGGTGACAGACAGACACACAGACAGACAGACGGACAGCGGAGTCTTAGTAATAGGGTCCCGTTTTTATCCTTTGGGTACGGAACCCTAAAAACGGGCTTCGTGAAATATAAGAACTATACCTAGGCGTGATAGAGGGAAAACTGAATTACTATGTCAAACCATTTTTAGGGTTCTGTCACAGAATACATAATAGTACAAGTACAGAAGATCCACTCCTCAAAGTCATATAAATAAATAGCGACTCTATTCGAGTCACAATAAAGTGCAATTCGTCGCACACCGCTCCCTTCGCTACAGTTATATTCACCTAGAAGTTACCTCTCTTTCTATCGCGTAGCTCTTATCTCTTCTAACGACTTTAGGGTTTCTTCTTTTAAATAATAATGAAATAAAAGCTTACAATACTTTATTACAAGTATGTGTTTGTGAAATAAAATGTGTACTTAAATACAGTCAACGCCTCATCAGACTATACATACTGATTTGAGGCAATTTGCTTTCTTACGAAATCAAATTGTCATTAATAATTAAGTTTATTTCGAAAGTAGATAAGTAAGTACCTACCTACCTAAATAAGACGTAAGTAGGTACCTAAGAATAAACGAATACTAAATACTAACTAGGTAGTAGATAAGCACGATGTCGTTTGGAACTTTTGGAAGTGTGAAAAACGTGAGGTTCGGATCCTTTTTATTACTATTAAGGCAGCCCATTGCGATGCAATATGCCTTCATTTGGGTTAAATATCATAAATGTACGAACGAACGACGCGACAATACGCGAATGCGGTGCGTGAGTGAGTATCAAAATCGAATTGCTAACGTGCGTCTCAGCCGGCACGCGGCAGCCCTCTGAAATTAGTCCGTCCGGACGGACCCGCGGGCTACTTGTAGCTTCGTACCTAAAGCGCGGAGTGCGCCTAGCCTGGTTCTGTACCAAAATGGTAAAAAGGAAGCCTTATTGGCTCCGTGCACGCTTTTAGCGCCACCTAGCGTGTTGCAACTTTGTTGGCTCTGACCTGACCGTTTTGATATGTAATGGCGGCATTGTGACAAAATGTTAAAAAATACTATACATATTGTATTATTAATGTAAATTTCAAAATTACTATGATTTGGGTGGACAAAGTGTTGTGAAATCATTTTTGGTCATTTAAATTAAATATGGCAAGTAAGATCTATTCAAAAAGAGTGTTTTATTTTGGTTATATCAGGGTTTGTTTACTTCTTTTTTAGTTGTAGATTTTGTAAAACAAGAGGATAAAGCTTGGGATAAAGCTACATATTTTAATAATTTTACTAAGTGATAATAAACATATATAATTATTCCTGTATCGCTAGTAATAAATTAAATATCATTTTCAAGCAGATTACAGAGCCTTCTTTATTTCTACTTTTTGCCACCATGAGCGCTGCGATCCTTACGTTACGTTTTTAATATTTTTTCTTAGTTTTTTAGGCCGCATAGTTTTCGACTTATCATGAAAAATGTAAAAAAAATACCGTTACCCCCACAGACAACTTCGGAGATAAGGGAGGGGGGGGGTGCCCCCTCCCTTATCTCCGAAGTTTGCATAGAGAAAAATCTGAAATAATTCTATGTGATAGCAGTTTATATAAAAATTACAGGAAAAATAAAACGATGTCTCAATATAGCACACTTTTTAGAAATTATCAATTTTCCAAAAAGTTTACATTAGTTCCACTATCGGCCAAGAGATGGCTCTGACCTAAAACTGCAAAAATAATTTTATACAGTGTATTTATTATGATGGTACGGAACCCTCAGTCCGACTCGCTCTTGACCGGTATCATTTTTATTGTAGTTAGTGTGACAAAGATTCCGATGCCATGTATTTATTAGCCGTAAAAGAAAAGAATCTATAATACTATTATTGACATTGTAAGGAGGAGGTTCTTGACGCAGTTTTTAATAAGGAAATATAATTTTGAATGTGCACTTTGATAATAATTATTTAATGAAATTACTTCATGTAATAATTATTGTACAGTTACTTCAGATAGTATAAAAATAAACGGCGAATAGAACGATTTGTTAAATCATTTCTATACATACATAAAATATACAAATAAGTTTATTTGTAATTTATTCCATTAATTCTGATATCTGTTACAAGTTGTATATATAACGTGTTACAAAATAATCTCTAATGCCGAATATGGTAGATAGGGACCATAGAACTGAACAACTGTTATCATGAGACCAACTCCGAAATTGCGAAAAAAAATCAGCTGTTTCATACATTTTGATATTTTCGTTATTATATATTATTATAAGTCAACACCATGTATAATCATTTAACATATAATGTACTTCTTAGCATGTAAATGTAAGGTTTTTACTTGTTGGTTGTCCAAATAAATAAAATAAAAAAAATAAAAAAATTGTATCAAACAGAGTTGGTCCCACAGTAAAAGTTGTTCAGTTTGATGGTCCCCCTACCATATTCAGCTTTATAAGGCTATTACGAAACACGCTGTAGGTAATTCTCGTAACAAAAATATTTTTTTTTTTCAGATTTATAGATGTCTTTGGGTGAATCAACTTTTTTTTGTCCGGAAAAAATCGACCCATGTCTAAATTTTTATAAATTAAAACAAAACTAGATAATTCTTTTGTAAAAAATCTCTATTTTACGATATTTAGATTCATAGCCAATAAAACATACTTAGTTTTGTACAAAAATAATCAATAGTTTTAAGAAAAACATGGGTGACCCAGGGGACAATGTTGTCCCCAGCTTTTATATGAAAAATAGGAGTTGTCTCCTGGGGCACCTATGTTTTTCTTTAAAATCACATAAAAAATTTCATGTCTTTTAAGTTTTCAATTACTTTGCTGCCGTCGCAATATGGGTATCAAATAAAAAGGCTTGCTGAGAATAACTTGAAAACAAGTGACGTCAATTTAAATTCTATTTATTGGATAAAAGTGCAGTCGGCAATAAAAGCTTGTGTACCAAAAATTAAATTTTTGACTGAAACTTTAGTTAGCTTGGGTATGGTAAAGTATTCTTTTCTAAACCGACGCAAAAACGCGCCAGTTTTCCAAAAATTAGAACATTCTAGAATTTGCGCCTGGTTAGAAACAGCTATTAATTAATTAACAATGTGATGATGAAATACAAATATTAACTAAACGGTTACAACTAATTCATGCGCGTTCCAGAATCAAACAGCGCTACCTAGTGTGAGCAATGTAGACTAAAACTAGGTATATAAATTTTATCAAAACTAACTTAAAGAAAGACGTCACATTAATAAGAACTTAAATAAAACTTTTTTCAAAACAAACTTTCTTTTATTTACTCGTTTTTATTAGATTGCTTTCTCGTTTGTTTGTTTGTTCGTTTGTTTGTTGGTTTGTTTGTTTGTTTGTCCACAAAGTTTGCGAACAATTTTAAACTAGCTTCCCGATGAGCTAGAGACTTGAAACTTTGAACATAGGTCAGAACTAGAAGGCGATTCAATAATTTTATGGTGTCACTGAGCTGAACTGATAATGGAACTGGAAGAAGGCCACAGGAACTTAATGATTAAACCATATAACCCCATTGTGATTAGGCTTGTTAGAATTGTGTTGACAAGTACTCTAATAAGATAAGATAAGATAAGATTTATTCAGCAACCACTACAACACACAACAACAATATCAAGAACGCTTGAGGCAATACAAAAAAAAAATATAACTTAAAACTAACAAATTGTCCAAGATAGTACCGTACCGGAGTGTGAAGCAGCGGCAGACAGAAAAGGAACTCAACTCAGTGTTGATAGTTCCGAGGAACCAGACACTGATTTTCAGCCGAGTCCCTGTCATCTAATGGGATACGAGGTCCAAGGTCTGATGATGAAGCTGGAAGGCCATGCCAAAGGAAATCAATACTGAAACCGTGCAATCCCATCGAGTTTGGGTTCATTTGAATCCTCTTGACGAGTACTTTGTTGGGAAATAGTGTCCGAGGATCTGATGATGGAGCCGGAAGAAGGCTATAGGAACTCTATAATAAAACCACGCTACCCCATCGAGTTTGGGCTCGTTATAAGAATAGAATAAGAATAAAAATATTTTATTTTGCAAGCATTCACAAAAAGTTGTAAAAATAAAATGGCTTGTGCTCATGTGATGCACCAGATACTGGCATGCAAACAGTTCAGATAGAATGACGCTAATTTTATAATATCAGAAATGGTTAGTTTTTTAGTAGAAAACAATTATTGATCAAATAATGTCAAGTCAGTAAGCAAAGTATGCAAAGTCTATAAAAATAAATCAATGTCATGGTAAATAGAGAATGTCAAAGCGAAATGTCAAGTTAGCATGTTATTTTGAATTGTCTCGACGAGTACCTTGTTGGGAAATAGTTTCCAGGGTCTGATGATGGAGCCGTACGAGGGACACAGGAATTCTTTAATAAAACCACGCTACCCCATCGAGTTTGGGCTCGCTTAAATCTGTTTGACGAGTACTTTGTCGGGAAATAGTGCCCGAGGATCTGATGATGGAGCCGGAAGAAGGCTATAGGAACTTTTCAATAAAACCATCGAGTTTGAGCTCGTTTGAATCGTCTTGACGAGTACCTTGTTGGGAAATAGTTTCCAGGGTCTGATGATGGAGCCGTACGAGGGACACAGGAATTCTTTAATAAAACCATGTTACCCCATCGAGTTTGGGCTCATTTGAATTGTCTTGATCAGTACTTTGTTGGGAAATAGTTTCCAGGGTCTGATGATGGAGCCGGAAGAAGGACACAGGAACTCTTTAATAAAACCACGCTACCCTATCGAGTTTGGGTGCGTTTGACAAGTGCTTCGATAGGAGATGGTATATTTTTATTCTTAGCTCGTTAACTAAAAAGCAAAAATAATAATTTACTGAAAGAAAACTTTTTTTAAAAACACGGTTTTAAAACAGGCTTAATTATTACAAAAAATCGGAATAAAAACATCATAACGGACTAGTAAAAACTAAAAAACATAAATTATTTTGTAAATATACCTCTACAAAAATGTTAAACCTAAAAACATGGGGCGCATTTTGTAAAATTTAATTCATCCGTCTTTAGCATTTATTTTTTTACTTTTTAGTTTTTACTAGTCCGTCTTGATGTTTTTAGTCCGATATTTTTTGTAATAATTTAGTCTGTTTTAAATACGTGTTTTAAAAAACAATAACTGCTTTGCTTAACGCTTCGGTTAGTACTTCTATAGGTAATCATGCTTATAAAGATATCCGGTTATATATTATGATTGTTTATTAATAGTACATTATGAGACAAGTTAGCTTAGGTTGCTCATTGCACACGAGGCTGTTAGGTGAGGGCTTAACTCAGTCAAGTGTGTAATAAGCAAGAGCTCACGAGTTTCATACGATGTTTTTCAACACATTTGCGATGAAAAATCAAAGTAATTTACCACACAGCAACAAATATGACAAAAACAAAATATAAAAATTAGTATAATAATACAGTAAAAAACATCTGTACATTACATATATTTCAAAAAAAAATATTTAGGGCGATAGATACATATTAACAGAGTAAAATTTAAAAAAAGTGTGTTTGTTTGTTTGTCTGTTTGAACACGCTAATCTCGGGAAATACTGAACGGATCCGAATGAAACTTTTTTGTTATATCTGTTAAGCCTACCCAGCTTATGTTATTATATTACACTAAACAACTTTAACCTGATCTCCTAGATTTTCACATCAGTTGATCCTCGAATTTTTGTAAACACATGTTTATGCAAATAAATTTTTAAACCTCAACAAAAAATGCTCATCAGGCTGAACAACTTTTGCAAAGGTGTCATTTTTATATTCCTTATAGTTTAGTTGGGCAATTATGGTTCTGCATCAGGTGTTCCATTTTCCAAAATTAATTATACCCTAAAGCCCACCGGTAACGATCAATTGCGATTGTAAATTTTTCCGCAATTGACGCCCATTGACGGAAAAATTGATCGTTTACGCGTGCAATTGAAGCGATTGTCAATTGCTCCAACAATGGAATTGACGGAAAAATTGACAATCGCAATTGATCGTTACCGGCGGGCTTTAACTATACCCATAGTAGCAGCAGTATAGTCAGCAGCACATCAGGCTCGAGGTCAACATATTGACCGTACGTTATAAAAGCTGTTTTTGTAGTTTAACTATTTAACCTAGCGTGCTGTCGTGTGTATATACGATCGCGCATTTTGTTTAGCCTGTGGTTTATGAAAATGTCAGTGTTTTTTATTTTAAATTGTAAAAAATACTATCTAGAAATAAAATAAACTCCCTTGTCTGTCAAAAGCCTCTTGGAGGCTCGTCATTCACAAATTTAAGGAGGCCAAGTCGAAAAAGTTCACTGTACGACACTGTTTCGTAGTCAGCACTATTTTATTACTAAGACCTTTGCATAATAAAAAAAACCGGTCAAGAGCGAGTCGGACTCGCGCACCGAGGGTTCCGTACAATCATAAATATATTTGGATATGTTATTTTAGGACAGTCTTTAAAAAAGTAGGATAAACGGCAGACAGGTGGAAGGGCGAACAGGCGGACAGTTAATTTACAAATGCTGCTTATTTTATTTTTTTATTTTATTTATTTATTTATTTTATTTTGGACAACAGACGGTCATTTACAAAACATGTTGTATTATACAGTAATCTAAAGGAAGACCTGGAGTGCCAACAAATATGTAATAATTATTTAGTGTAACAAGGCCGAAATAGGTAAAGATTGAAACTGTTATAATATGATGTTGCTAACATTAAAAATTGAGTAATTATTCTACATTAATAGGAGTATAACGTAGATTACAAGGAGATACTATCGATATAATAAAAAGGATCCTTACGACAAAGAATAATACAGAAATATGCAGAAAAGGGTCGAATTATACTTATTTGATAACAATTCTATTGTTGATAAGGTTAAGCTATAGTTGAGTTACTAGTTTGGCATAATTAGGTACTAGTTTGACATATTGAATTTTTAATTAGAAATACAGATTTTAATTTCAAAAGGTGGGTATAGTAATGTGATTGTTGTGTTCAGGACAGGCAATAGTCTAGCATATATCTTTTCAATTTCTTTACATCGTTGGAAAATATATCAAATTCAGAAAATTTTTTGTTGTAGTTGGTCATGCTTCGATGAAAAAATGCATTGGAGGTATACTTCTTTTTTGCATTAGGAATAACAAACAAATTATTGGTTCTACGAACACTTTTAGTTGGAACACGGAATTTCAACTTATTTAGTAAGTCAGGGGAGTCAATATAATTATTTATAATTTTATATAAAAACATGAGATCGAATTGTTGACGACGGTTTTGCAAGGACAGAAGCCTGTGTTTACTGAGAGAATCTTCGTATGATACAAAATTAGAATATGTCCTATATTCAAGTGTTTTAAGGAAATATTTTTGGATTTTTTCTATTCGGTTGATATGACATGAATAGTTAGGGTTCCAAATTATAGAACCAAAATCAAGCACTGAGCGCACAAGACTAAAATATAAAATCTTATAAGTATCTGCATTTTTGAAAAATTTACATGTACGAAATATAAAACCAAGCTGCTTATAAGCTTTCTTAATTATGTGGTCGAAATGGTCTCTGAATGTTAGTTTTTCGTCCATTATAACTCCCAAGTCTCTGATTTTATGCAATCTGTTGATATTATTATTATTCAGTGTGTATGTATGTAATAATACGTTTCGCTTGCGTGTGTAAGTTACAACAAAGCATTTATCGGGGTTTAAGTATAGCTGATTACGCTTACAGTATTCAGATATACCAGTGATATCTTTTTGAAAATCAGAGCAGTCTTTTTCATCGGTGATAACTTTAAAGAATTTTGCGTCATCGGCGTAAAGTAAAGTTTTACATGAGTTAGTATAGGCTTCAATATCATTTATATAGATTGTGAAAAGCAGAGGTCCCAGATGCGAGCCTTGTGGTACGCCAGATGGTACCATTTGGAAGTCAGATAGAAATCCACGTATAGAAACAGCCTGAGAACGATTTCTTATATAAGACTCGATCCAGCGAAGCAGATCCCCATGTATACCGACCCCCCAAAGCTTCTGTAGTAGCTTTTCATGACATATCTTGTCAAAAGCTTTTGAGAAGTCGGTATAAATGACATCTACCTGCTGGTTATTGTCCATAGCGCTTAAGAGAAAGTCAGTAAATGTAACCAAATTAGTGTCGACAGACCTTCCACGGATAAAACCATGTTGATTTACCGATATGTGGTTACGAATAAGAAACGTAAGCTGTTCGGTCACGATCTTTTCCAATAATTTACCAAGAACACTAAGTTTAGAAATTGGTCTGTACTGTGTCACGTCATTTCGTTTATTATTTTTTGGCACAGGGGTGATCAAAGACTTTTTCCATTCATCGGGGAATGCCCCCGTTTCTAAGGATTTACAAAAGATATATGTGACAGGATAAGTAAGTTCCTTTGCACACCTAGATACAAGTAGTGGATGAATCCCATCATAACCAGCACCCTTTCTGACATCAATTTGTTTTAATGATTTGTAAACGATTTCGGAGTCAACCCGGATGCCACAAATGCTCACGGGACTATTCAATGCATTGGATGTAAAATTAGAATTAGAGTTCACTAGACCCATGGTAGGTGGGCAGACAAAAACTGAATTGAAGTAGTCATTGAACATGTTGCATATTTCTACACCGTCGCAGGATGTTATGTTTTTATAAGATAGATTTTGTGGTAAAATAGAACTATTCATTTTTGATTTGACATAAGTCCAGAAATATTTAGGATTTGATTTGATTTTTTCTTCTGTTATGATTCTATAAGTATTTAGACATTCCTTTTCTAATTTCTGGGCCCTATTTCTAAGTTGAGAAAATGAGTTATAATCTAATGGATTTCCATATCGTTTCCATTTCCGATGGATTTTCCGTTTTTCATTCAATATTTTGATTAATGGGCGCGTGACCCACGGTTCATAATGGTTATTAGAGGATACTTTTCGTAATGGAACATTTTTTGAAATTAGATCATCCAGTACTGTGTAGAAATACTCAACAACGGATTCCAGACTTTTATGTTTTGAAAATTCTTCATACCAGTTTACACTACGAAGACCCACATTTATAGCATCAAAGTCAGCCACATGAAATAAACGTTTACAGGTTCCAGGGTTAGGTCTAAATGGAATATAATTTTCAATTATCAAATCAACAACAAGCGCGGGATGATGGGAATCTTCGGATGTTAAAGGATGTAAATCGTGTCGCACTGTGCAGTTCTTATTACAGAATATGAGATCTAAAAACCTGTTATTATCATTCGCTACAGAATTATATTGTTGTAATTGTGATAAACTCATAAAGTCAGATGTCAGGTTACATAGTTGGTCATCGCTCGTAGACAATGACATGCTATCCTGTTCATAATCATAGTTCCAAACACCATTTGACACGTTAAAATCTCCAAAAACAATACATATATCCTGCGTATGCGAATCCATAAAGTTGTTAACACTATCATAGAAAGTTGAGAGACGAGCAAAATGATTTGATCCGTGTGGAATATAGGTACATATTATGTGTAGTGCAGACGGACGCCCGGAGGCGGCGGCGGTTGCGGGCTGGCGGTCGCGGGGTGGGGGCGCACGTTGTGAGACTGCTTATGGTGACTGAAAAACGTTTCAGCCACTCCACATTGCAAAATGTTTATATTACTAGTCCATCAGCCATTTTAATGTCCCCACTGCTGGGGCACAGGCCTTCCTTATGGGTGGATAAGAAGGACGGGCCATAACCCACCACGCGGGCCCAATGCGGATTAGTGGGTGTTAACGACTGCAAATGCAGCCGGGACCAACGGCTTAACGTGCCTTCCGAAGCACGGAGGAGCTCGAGATAATAAATTTTTGGTCACCCATCCCATGATCGAACCTTGCCAACGTTGCTTAACATCCGCAATCGCTGGTCCAGGCGCTAAACCACTGCGCCACCGAGCTCCTCGTTATTATTAGAAATAGAAATAGAATAGAAATAGAAATCATTTATTTGCGAATACCGAGTATACATGTTGTTATAAAAATAAAATATTTTGGCAGTTCTACAGTATTTGCCTTATTAATGTAGGCATGCAAATATTTGTAAAAAAGAACTCAATAAAAGGCTGATTATACGCAATTTAAGGCTGGCACATTGATTAAAATTAATAAAAATTAGGTATGTCATAATTACAGTAAAATGTCAATAATAATAATAAGTGTAAAAAGTCAATAGCTAAAATAATAATTATAGAAAAATAGTACTTATAAGATATTAAAATGTCATCAGTAGTCATCACTATTCACCAGCTTATTACGCTACAAGTTACGGTCAGAAAACAACAATTTGACAATAATTAAAAAAAAAAGTTATACAATGTCAAGAACTTTTCTGGTCTAAGTACTCTTTAGTCGAGTAAAATCCCTGTTCAGAAAGCCAGAAAAATAAAGATCTCTTAAAAATATTTTTCTCTACGGGTAGTTCCCTCAAGTTTAGTGGTAATTTGTTATATATTTTTATAGCCATGCAGTAAACATTTTTTCTGAAGAAGGCTAAATTGCTTTTTGGTATACATAATTTATTTTGTCTACATTTTCGTACATTTGCATTTCTTTCAAATTGGGTGACAAAAAGTTCGGGATATCGCTTTACAAAGAGACATAACTCAGCTATATACATACATGGCAAGGTTAATATTTTATATTTTCTGAACCACGGTTGACAAGATTCCCAACTTTGTATACCAGAGAGTGCTCTAATACAACGTTTTTGAGCTTTAAATGCCCTTTCAAAATCTACACTATTTCCCCAGATTACTAAGCCATAGCGGAGTGCGGAGGAGACATATCCATGATATGCTTGTAATGCACTTTGCATTGATGCAACTCTTTTGATTCTATTCAAGGCGAAGACAAATTTATTAATTTTCTTACATACATTATCAACTTGATCCTTCCAACTTAAGTTTTCGTCAATAATGATACCTAAAAATTGAGTGGAGTTTACTATGTCAACGTTTTCATTTTCATGCTTTATGTCAAGATTTAGTTTTTTAGCCTTATATGTACGAAATTGTATAGCCTTAGTTTTATTGATATTTATTTGTAAGTTATTTCTTTTCATCCAGTCGTGAATATCATTAATTGTATTGTTTATGTCCGTTTCTAGCATATCTACGTTTTTGTTTTTAAATAGTAAAGTACAGTCGTCAGCGAATAAAAAGCAGTCATTTTTTGTAACATCTGGCAAGTCATTAATGTATATTAGGAATAACAGCGGACCTAATATGCTCCCTTGTGGAACGCCATTTTTTGTGTGCCTAAAGTCAGATCTAGCTGTGATTTTTACATTATTTTCCACTCTTACTATCTCTGTACATTGTTGACGGTTTTCAAGATAACTAGAAAGCCAACTATTTGCGTTTCCTCTCAGACCATAATCAAAAGCTTTTTTTAACAGAATACTGTGTTTTACACTGTCAAAAGCCTTTGACATATCTAGAAAAAGAGCCAGATTAAGAATTCCATCATTTATAGCTTCAGATATTTTTTTAATAAGATTAAAACATGCTAGCGTAGTAGATTTACGTTCTTGAAACCCAAATTGTTCATTTTTAATTATATTATTTTGTTTTATAAATGTCAGCATAATTTTAGCAAAAACCTTTTCAAATATCTTTGAAAATACAGAGTTAAGTGTAATAGGTCTGTAATTGTTCATATAACACTCATCTCCTTTTTTATGTAATGGTTTTACTACAGACAGTTTTAACCTGTCCGGAAATATGCCATTTTCTAGTGATAAATTTATAATATGTGCCAATGGTACTGAAATTTTTTTAGAACAAGATTTTAATGCGTCTATACCTATATCGTCATATCCTACCAATCTTGTATTTTTAAGGCATAATATTATACGATGGACGTCGTTATGAGACGTCGGAAACAGATAAATGCTATCTCTGTTTACAACTGAGTTTGATGTTTTAGTGCTATTAGTTAGATCTTTGTTGCCAGTTTCAATGAAAAAGTTATTAAAAGCCATCGCAATATCTTTCAAATTATATAATGCTTCATTGTTATTTCTTATTTGCTTAATTTCATTTTGTGTTATTTTATTATTAACATTGTTATTTATTATTTTCCACGATGCACTGCACTTGTTTTTAGCCTGAGATAAAATTTTAGAATTACATATTTTTTGTGACATATTAATACAATTTTGTAATATTTTTGTATAGCTTACATATTTCTGCTTATTATTTAATTTATTATGCCTATTTGACTTCAAGTATGTATAATATAGTATTCTTTTCTTTTTACAACAATGTTTCAGTCCCTTTGTAACCCAATTTATGTTTTTCATTTTATTATTACATTTCACTTTGATAACAGGAAAGCATTGGTCATATAATAATTTGAAAATGTCATGAAATAAATTAAAAGATTTGTTTGTGTCCGTTTCTTGTACTATGTCATTAAATGTCAATGAGTTTATGTAATTGATAAATTTTATTTTATTTTCATTGCTAAAGTCTCTTTTTGATTCAGTCCAATACTTGATACTATGATAATTATAGGCGTAAAATGATAAAATTTGACAAGTATTGTGATCAGAAAGGTTTATAGGGTCAGTGTAACCGTTACATTTTTGTATGTTGCTTACAAACACATCAAGACATGCATTTTTTCTTGTCGGTGTGTTGATATGTATTGAAATGTTGTGATTTTGTAGAATGCCGACTAATATTTTTGTGTTTTTGTCATTTGTTTTTATTATGTCTATATTCCAGTCGCCACAAAGAATTATTTTAGTATTTGGTTTCTTTAATAGTGAAATCAATAAACTGTCTAGTTTTTCAAAGAACACTGATATGTCGGACGTTGGAGTTCTATAGAAACATATAACCAACAAGTTTGGGTTTTTAATTTGCACGCCGCAACACTCGAAATTATGTTTTTCTGATAATTTGTCAGCTAGTTGGATTTTTGTAACACATAAATCTTTTTTTACAAGGATACAAGAGCCTCCTCGTTTTTCATGCTTACGCGACCAGAAAGAGCCGATTTTATAATTTTTTAAGGTAAGGTTTGTTTCTGAACCTCTCATCAAAAATGTTTCAGTTAAGCATACTACTTCAATATTTTTGTTTTTATTTTTGTAATCGTCGAGTATTATTTCTAGCTCATCTTTTCTTTTTAGGGCACTACACATATTTTGATGAAACAGGAAAAAATTGTGGCTTTTACTTTTACGTACGAAAACAATTATTTTTACCCGTAGATTGCTTTTTAAAGTAGTAAGGAATTGTTCCCTTCCTTATGGCAACACTTTCATTCTTGTTAATGTCATTTCGTTGCGATAATGAAGTGTTTTGATTTGAGCAGTCGGGTTGTGATTTCTGATTTACTTTGGCAAAAAAATAAGGAATAGTTCCTTTTTTGTAAGCAGGCTTAGGATGATTATTGTGATGAATTTTCGTACACAAAATATTTTCTCTCATCTTTTGTTTATAAATGTCAAGGTAATCTAAAGTGTCAATTTCTGTTAATAAGTTATGATATAAACTTTGTTTATTTTCAGCAAGTCGAATGAATTTACAATTTTTATAGTTTTTACATATTGAGCTAAGTTGGTTGTTAAGCATTTTAAGATTAAGATATTGATTAAATGCTGTTTGTACGACAAAAACTTGTGTGCTTTGACATTTGGATAAAATAGTTACTAACTCACAATAAAGCTTCGAGGGTATTCTGTCATTCGCACCAATGAATAATATCAAAAGGTCATTTTTTCCAAGATTTTCTTGCTTAATTGTATTTAATACATTACAACAGTCCGCGCCAGGCTTTATAAATGAGGTTATGTGCCGGTCCCTTTTACAAAACAAATTATTTCTATGTTCTATTAGTAATTTAGTGAAACCTGTGGCTTGTTGATCACCTAAAATTAAAATTTTATTTTTAACTAATTCTTGATTTGCGCACTTATCCGTGTTTTCAATGCAGCTTTGTTTGTTTTCACTAATATTTTTAGATAAGTAGTTCATAGATGATTTTGAGGTAAGTTGTTCATTTCTATTTTCATCACATTTACCAATCAGTTCGATAGATGGCGTTGTTGTCGTACTTTTGTCATTTGTAAAAATAATTGGCTTTGACTTTAGCGGTGTCTTTTTAATAATAATATTTTTTCTTGTGCTTGGTGAGTAGATGATGCTGGAATTGTTTTCTGGTATAAGATTTTTGTACGAAGCCAATAATTTCTGGCATTGTTTTAACTCCGTTTTTAAGCTGCTATTTTCAGTGTTCAAATTATCTATTTCTTGGTTAGCAGATTTTAGTTGTATTTGTAGTTCTTCGATTTGTGATTTTAGATCTGTGACAGTACTATCATCTAATGAGGACGCATTAGGTAAACTCCTCATTGTCGTATCGAATAATGTAGTGTTATCTAAGTTTTCAGTGGTTGTGTTATGAAATCTTGATCTGTCTATAGAACTAGATCTCAGTAATCGTCTTCTTTGAGTAACATTTTCCATTTTGATATCGAAAAAATAAAAATAGGATACAAAAAAAAACCTTTTTCTTGAGATTTGAACCCTTATTTGTTAGGATTGAATTTGAGTAACTGTAGGTGAACCACTGCGCTACGATCGCTGTTATTGATGCGTCAAAAATTAGAATGCTATCATAGAACTGCAGCAAAGTTATGACCAATAGGTGTAGCCGGTTTAGCCAAGGATTGTAGTGTGCGGACACTATTGGATTGGCGGCAATCACAGCTTGTACACAATCACTGTTTAACAACCGTTCTGAGATTTAGTAATTTCAAAATTTAAGTCACTATTATTATTTATTTGTTGAAAATTTCTATCACCACATTAAAGTATAATTATTTATCACCATTGGTACATTTTAGATTTACACATTTGATCCTTGTTTTTGATTATTTTGAGTAATAACTGTGTTTACATTTATATTCACTTTTCTCCTTTAGTTCTTTGCTGATATATTAGATAACATTTATTGAGACACTTTATAAAATAAACTATCGATGGTATAAGCAAACGCACACTTTTAATTATTAATAAAATTTTTAAAAGATTTTCAACACAGAGGCAGATCTTCCACAAACAGCGCCCTCTGGCGAAAAAAAAAAGAAAAGAAAAAAAAAAGTATTTATATTACTATATAGTAATATATATAATTACTTAGTAAAGTATGAACTTATTCTTCGTTTATTCGTACGGCAAATAGTAGGTAATTATATTTGAACCAGCCACCAATTTATTATTGTAGTGTTAGGTTGCGCCATCTCTTGACCCATAGTGGAACTACTTTTTGCCCTTAGGTTAGCATGCTTAGGACAGCGCCATCTGTTGACTGGTAGTGAAACTAAAAAAAAATTGTTTGTTTTTTGAATTTCTAAAAAAGTGTGTTATATTGAGACATCGTTTTATTTTTCCTGTAATCTTTACATAAACTACTATCACATAGAATTATTTCAGATTTTTCTCTTTGCAAACTTCGGAGATAAGGGGGGGGGGAACGGTATTTTTTTTTACATTTTTCATCATAAGTCGAAAACTATGCGGCCTAAGAAAAAAGAAAAAATTGTTTTAAAATGTGCAAACAGCGCTCTTTCATATGATACCCCACATGCCCTAATTACCTCACTTAAAATTTTTAAGACCCCTTTTCAGTCCCTGTTGTAAAAAATATATTAATTTTATTATTTCTTTCTTATTTGCAAAATAGTTGGGCAAATGTCATCTAAAACTTTTCCAAATTTCAAGTTGATACCATTAGTAGTTCTCGAGATATCCAGCTGTGACAGACAGACAGACAGAGTCACACCATAAGGGTTCCTTTTTTACCATTTTGGTACGGAACCCTAAAAACCACTATTTTCCACTGTTCCTCCTTTTATTTTCTTCCTTTTTTCACATTAAGAACTTTAATTACACTGAACAGTCGCTTACTTCAACCTTTTCCATTTAATGACCAAGCAAGCAAAAAGTGCGAGAGCATGAAGAGCGAGAAATCTTTCGTACCTATGTCTGTCCGGCAGCTGTCCGTTTGTTCTCCTCTACAGGTCACATTATTCTCAACCGATTCTCGTGAAATTTTGTGAAAATTTTGCAAAATGACGGAGTTATGTAAAAAAACATATTTCAGTCCGGCTTTCCGGCGCTGTTTGTTTTCCTCTACAGGTCGCATTCGCATTTCTCAACCGATTCACTTGAAATTTTGTGAGCAGGTTTGAAAAATATATATTTTTTGTTTAAGCCAATTTAAACACTGTTAATTTTTAAGTAGGTACTTTACTGAATATGTATGTGCATTAAAAGTAAAAAAAAGTTCAGGGTTCTTTGAGTAAGTGTTTTTACTTTAAAAAGACTGTGAACGTTTTATTTCCTCCGGCAATGCATTTCGCAGCCGAACAGCTTTAATTAAGAAATACTTTCTAGGAATTTAGTGGAACCTATCGTCATGTCTTATAAATTAACTAGCGGCCGCCCGCGGTTCCACCCGCGTGGTTCCCGTTCCCGTGGGAATATCGGGATAAAAAGTATTTTTTGTTTTAATCTAGGCTATCTACTATCTTTGTGTCAAATTTCAACCAAATCCGTTCAGTAGTTTTTGCGTGATTGAGGAACAAACATCCAAACATCTAAACATCCAAACCCACAAACTTTCACATTTATAATATCCTATTAGTAGTTAAATAATAAATGTGTATGAACGAAATACCTAAGTAAAATCTGGTTTGGTCCACAAGAAGAGAAGAAATTGATTTACAAGTAGAAACATAATTTCTAAATAAGCAAAACATACATTTAATTATTGAATTTTTAGGTTTTAGGCATACACAATCATGCTGTATAATGTTTCTATAATAAGGTAATTAATTTATTAGTAAAAATAATAGAAAAAATGCGACTAGCTAGCATATATTGGGCAGGAGTCCCAAGGGTTTCGAGTCCCGTCTGAGATGCTATGGATGAGTCAATTTTTTCTTATGTTTTTAGGGTTCCGTACCAAAATGGTAAAAAGGAACCCTTATGGTGTGACTCAGTCTGTCTGTCTGTCTGTCACAGCTGGATATCTCGAGAAGTACTAATGGTATCAACTTGAAATTTGGAATAGTTTAAGATGACATTTGCCCAACTATTTTGCAAGTAAGAAATAAATAAAAAAATAAATACCTTTTTTACAACAGGGACTGAAAAGGGGTCTTAAAAATTTGAAGTGGGGCTACTAGGGCATGTGGGATATTATATGAAAGAGCGCCGTTTGCACGTTTTCAATCATTTTTTCTTTTTGTTTTAGGCCGCATAGTTTTCTACTTATGATGAAAAATGTAAAAAAAAGCGTCCCCCCCCCCTTATCTCCGAAGTTTGCAAAGAGAAAAATCTGAAATAATTCTATGTGATAGTAGTTTATGTAAAGATTACAGGAAAAATAAAACGATGTCTCAATATAGCACACAATTTTAGTTATTATCAAATTTCTAAAAAAAGTTAGCATTAGTTCCACTATTGGTCAAGAGATGACGCTGACCTAAAACTGCAATACTAATTTTATTATTCTACTCTGCAATGTGGTTTGATGGTGCAATGAAATGAAATGAAAAATTCTTTATTCAAAGAAGCTCACATAATGAGCGTTTTTAAATCGTCAAATATTTTTTTTACCCTAGCACCCATTATAACGTCTTTTAACTGACAAGAAAAATGGACGCAAAAAACTTATCAGCTTTATCAAATGGAACGATATTTACAAATATGTATATCGTTTCCAGACTTTAACAAAGACTAACACATAAATAAAATTATAATTAGATCATTGCTTAATGAATTACACATTTTCTTAATCAATTTACAGGGTTCAAGCTAAATTCAAAGTTTGAAGTTATTATTCAGTCTAGGCTGTGACAAGAAAAAAAAGCACTTTGCAATTCAATATGCGTTAAGATTGGTAGTCAGAAGCAGACCCATTCCCACTGGCAGCACCCGTTCACGAGCATGACGCATGAACCAGCCATCGCTTCGCTCAACCATATTTGAGGGAATGTAACGACCCGCCTCACGCGACACCACCGCAGAAATTATTAAAGAGAGCATGACATACTAAGGCTACCCATGTTAAGGCATCGAATTGAAAACTTATATCCAAAAGCTTTTCATAGGCCTTATAATACATAACTACTATCTATAGAAAGTAAAAATATTGCAATTAAATAAATCAAAACAAGGTAAGTTATTATGATATATACGTTTCGAGTAAGAAGTGCCATACAGACAATATAAAACAGATTTTTTATATACGACGCCCTTAATACAAGTAAACAGAAGCAGACCCATTCCCACGGTACGGAACCCTCGGTGCGCGAGTGCGACTCGCTCTTGACCGGTTTTTTCTAGTAAGTATATTAATTATCGTAATCAATTAATTTAATGACAGAAAAGTCCCCTACTCAAATGGCCAACATTCTATGCGTTTCAACGTTACGCTTACTATTAAAGCTTTAAAATAATAAGATTAATAAGCAGTAAAACTATGAAATTACGTGTCGTAAGCTATTCAATTCCGCACAATAACATAAACAAACATTGTGCTATCGAGGAATAAAATAAAACGACGCTGAAATTCGCGTCATTTTATTGAAAATTATATATATTTTACTTTTTGACTGTATTTATCCTTCAAAGTTAAATTAGCGCGAACAGTTCAATATTCTGTAACAAAAATCAATGTCGCGATTCAGACGGAAACAGCGCCATCTATTGTAAGTGTAGTCAAACCGATGTGTTTAATCTAATCTAAAAAACAGAAACTTTTCAACTTTACAAGTTCAATAAAATCCTTATCTTTTAGAATTTATTACGGTATACTAGTTTCACTCGGAAATACTCGTACATTAAATCCTACTAATATTATAAATGTGAAAGTTTGTGGGTTTTGATGTTTGTTCCTCAATCAAGCTAAAACTCTGAACGGATTTGGTTGAAATTTTGTACACAGATAGTAGATAGCCTAGATTAAAACATTTTTTTTTATCCCGATATTCCCACGGGAACGGGAACCACGCGGGTGAAACCGCGGGCAGCCGCTAGTACTACATAAACACATACATGACCCGTGGGCCCTGACTACATTATTTCCTTTGTTGAGAAGCCATTTAAAAAAAGAAGTATAGTTAGGTGGGGTAAGTGAAACACCGGGGCAAGTGAAACACCCAACCATATCTAGGAAGTGTATTGTTTAACTTTTCCCTTCTGATTGTAGGTACTAATCGTCAATTTTTTCTGTATTAATCGCTGAGACAAAGAAGTAACCGCATTATAGGACAGTATTATTTTATTACACTATGTTGATAGTAGGATGTCTTAAGGTGGCGACTGACCTGAACATTTTGCCGTAATGTAACATTCAAGGCGAGCGTGTTACGTTACGGCATTGCCTGACTGAATTGGGGCCGTACCGGCTAACGAATCGAACTTCGAAAAGTCTGCCGGGTTTCAAATTAAAACAGATAAATCGAGCCCCAATTGGGACAAAATGGCGAACCCTAATTCATGAGGTCACACAAACATCCATATCTGCCAAATAACTTCAACAAATAGTACAATATGAAATTCCTTACTAAGATTTATCTGTTTTAATTTGAAACTCGGCAAAATTTCCGAAGTTCGATTTATTAGCCGGTACGGCCCTTGAGGCTCTATTTTTGAATCACTAGACTTTTTGGTTCGACATTTGACTTTCAATATATTTTAATCGCTTGACCGCAACGAGTACCTCCACCCACTATCGCTCGTTGCGATCATTCTCACTAATTCCATTGGATATCTGTCCCATGGAACTACTGATACTTTTTATTCTCAGTAGTTCCATTGCACTTGGCAATGGAACTAGTGAGAACGAATATTCTCAGTAGTTCCGACTCGTTGCAGTCGAGCGATACAGTACGGCGAGCGATATTCTTTTCTACTAAAAACAAAGATTTTTCTTTAACTGCCAGTAGAAACATAGATAAAACGTTTCGTTTTAATTGCGGTAGTTACCGGTTTCCTCTAAATTCTGCGTGGAAAGGATAAAATCCAACATTTCGTATTGTTAGCAGCACCGGAAACGAACGATTCAAAAATACGGAAAATCGAAGTCATGCCATTTGGTAGACGAGTGTGACATAAGTCGTATGCGACAACACAATGTCATACGAGCGATTTAAAAATACTCTTGCTCGTGGCGAGCACTACCTACAGTTGGGTGGAGCACGCGGCGCTCGTAGCGAGCGGCTCGGCTCGCTGTAGTGACATATAAAATTTCGTCGGAACGTAACGTTACGTTACGATGAAATGTTACAAGTCAGTCGCCGGCTTTATAGAGTGCAGGATTGTGCGATCCACTTCCAGAATATTTGCCTGTAATTTGCCCGCTGAACGGTCAGTCTGCGATAGGTTAATGAGACCTCTAATGGAACGAATATTGCAAGACGCACGAATTGTGGATTACAAAGGGAATATGATTTATTAAAAAAAAACATTTATTCATAATTATGAATAACCTTTCTAGTTTCTGCCGTCGCCATCACTGTGAACTGGGTGTGATTGGTTCTCGTTGGGATCTAAATATGTAAAAAATATAAACTTTTTTTATTGATAACTGGACAGGCATTTGACCACCATCTTGCTTGGTAAACAGGATGTGGTCCAAGCTGTAGCATGCTTGCCCAGGAAATACATATTCACACTTGCCTTGAAGAGACTAGGTATTCATTATTATTAAATTTTGTTGTTCCAAATCAAAAAGCACTTGAAGTTATTTTATCTTTTAAGCAACCCGTAGAATTGACTTATTTATTACTCAAAAATAGTTACCTATTTTAATACACATAAAGATAAAATAAATAGTAATTGGCTCTTTTTGCCAATAATAATTGCAGAGTTTATTTAATTACCCTACTACGGTTATTAAACTACCCTAAAATAGAGGGTTATGATCTTGAACGGACGTAAGTATGTATTTTGATATGACATTCAATTGAAAGAAAATTCTATAAAATTCAGTAAGCGGACGATGTTCGTCCCACTCCGTGCCACTATTGACTCACGAATAAGGTTAAATATCAAGTAAATTGAACGACGAATTGCATCTAACTATCGTGGTTTTTTTAATACGCAGTGTTGTGTATATCACACAAATATTTCAGACTCAAAAACACAGTACAATAATTGAAAATACAATAATAGTATTCAAGGGCGTAGCAAAAATGAAAAATATGAAATAAAAAACCATTAGTGGGAAATATTATTTAAAAAAATCTACCTAGTTGAAGTAGCGCCATCTATCGACATAAAATTCTCTGCTGTCAGAAAACCGCTCATTGACTTCCTTTTCCAATAAATCCACTTGAATAAATTCACTAATTTATATTTTACTCATCCTCCTTAATATTAACTGGTCTCCCTTGAGCTGGCTACGCCCTTGATAATACTAGCTCAAAACATTTAATCTAAATGACCCAATTTCCGTACCGAGTTGTACTCAGCGATTTGCCCTCGCGTCATTCAGATAAGGTATGTGAGTTCCAAGTATATTACATTCCTATGTCTTAGCTCCACTTGTCGGCGGTTTATTTTGTCTTACACTTGCAAAGTTTCTTCAACCCTAACTGTAAGACTTAGAGTCTTAATTCCTGTAGAGACAATCAAAAGAGGAGAATCTGCGGGCAACTTAGAATCCCCGATTTTATAAGGCTTTTATGTAGACCCTTTGTCGCTCGTGGTTTACCTATATGGAAAAGTAAATAAAAACTCTGTATTGAAATGTAGCAGATTTGACAACCTGTGGTCGAGTGGCTCTGTACACCGGTTTTCAAGGTGTCGCCATCTCCAAGGTCCCGGGTTTGATCCCCGGCTGGGTCAATTTAGGAATTGACCATGACCATCAGCCATTTTTTATACGACTGCCCAAAAAGAAGTGTACATATAAGTTCAGGGTTCATGTATGTTTGTGGGTATGTGAGTTTCTTTATTCCACCATAACTTCTAAATAGCTTAATGGATTGGAAGGTATGGGGTATCGTTAAAATCCTTACATCATTCCGAGTGACACTGGCTATATATTTTTTTGAAAAATGTCAATATGGCGACTTTACTACGCTATTTTGAAATGTGAAAAAAAAATTTTTTTTTCTTTACAATACGGGCATCAAAAAAAAGGCTAAATGAAGCACATTTCAAAACTTTATAATTTGTTACTAAAATGTGCGAAATAAATAAATAACTAAAAACTAAAAAGAACTAAAAAGTTAAATAACAAGTGTCAATGCGCAGTCGGGGGACCTCTTTGATTAATAAAAATTGTTCCACAAAACGGTCCCCCGACTGCAATGACACTTGTTATTTAACTTTTTCGTTCTTTTTTGGCAAGGCAGTCGTGTTTTTAATTTTTTTTTTATTTTGCCTTTGTGTCCCCACTGCTGGGGCACATTCCTTTCTTATGGGCTCAATGTGGATTGGTGGGTGTTAATGACTGCAAATGCAGCCGGGACGTTGGTCCCGGCTGCATTCACGTATATTTGGTTTTACGTGCCTCCCGAAGCACGGAGGAGCTCGAGACAATGCGTTTTTGGTCACCCATCCCATGAATGATGACTGAATAAAATAACCATATTCATTTTATATTCAGTCAAAAGTACCAGAGCAACATAACTTACAAGTAGTTATTTTATACACCGAATTATACCAAAAAGCACGTACCGTGGGCTTTTAAATCCTCTTGGTGACATCTATTAGATGATTTTACAGCTCATCTCCGTGAACTGTAAACAGCCCACGGAGCCACTAGTTATAATCAAGGTTTATCGTGATAAAAATAATACAACTTATTGGAATAAAATATTGTGAAAAAAAAACCTTTGCCGCTAGATAAATGAAAAACAAACTAAAGGATCTGTATTCAGTAACCGAAATAAGTTTTTCCGCTCTATGAATTTCTATAGCCTAAGGAATAGCCTATTGACGGAAAAGTGTACTTCATTTAGTAAAATACCACGTATTGTAAAGAGATAAGGTTGATATTGATCTTTTGTGAAATTTTGTACTTTTAGACAGAATCTTGTTTTTGCCTTTCATTTGTATTATGTTTAATGGTGTGTAGAATGAGAGATACTGTAACTGTTATGGACTGAGCGTTATTAGATTTCGTGAATTACTTAAATGTTATGTTAATAACACTAAATACAGCTAGTCTCAAAAAAGTGTTTGTTACAATGAGAAATATGACGAACGAAATATATGACAATAATACGTCAAATCTGGAATACGACGAGTTCGAATAGACGAACACTAGGAATCCGGAACAAATCGATTTCTTCCGGATTTGTCGTATTCCTGACTCGTCGTATTCCAGATTCATTGTAATACGTGCAATCGGGTGTTTAATTCACCAACTCTACAAAAATGCCAGCAACTCATCATTTGTAAAGAGATGCTGGCATTTGTTTTAGCTTTGAATGGGGTTGGCAACGCAAAGCTAATTGTAGATGTCGCTGCGTACGCTTGTTCCTAAGACAGTAGACGTTCAGAACAAAATGTATGGAAAAATAGGTATTTATTTTGCGGTATTTTGTTAACGAAAAAGACCCATTGACCCAAAATGGATATAAAAGAATATTCTACAATGCAAATGCCGGAATTTAAAGCCAAATTAAGACGTTTTTATTCTTACAGAATTTATCAATTTTTTCTATATCCAGATTTTTCGGAAATATGCAAGTGCCAACATTTTTAAAGCCTATTACACAAAATTTAATCATTTTAAAGCTAAAAAACGATTTTGTTAAGTAAAAATCCTTTGTTTTCATAGTTCTTGTGGAACAAGCGTACGCAGCGCCATTTTGACAGTTGCCTTCCCCGAAAGTTGTACGTAGTAAATATTAATACTGGTGTCAAAGATGATGAGTAGATACGTCACTGTTAAAGTGCGGAAATCAGTTAGAGTGCACATTAACTAGTTAATCTGCAGATTTACTGGTCGAATCAAATAAAATGCGAAAAATTGATTTATTTCGTACCCTAACTAGGTAATCTGCAGATTCCCTACGACCAAGCATCAGTTAAAGTGCGAAAACAGGTTCTTTAAATAAAAAAATAGTGAAATCACAAAAAGGGGGTTGACACAACAACGGGGGGATGGGGGGACGGGGGGCGCAGCCGGGGTTGAAGCCCCCCATCATGGAAAAGTCTTAAAGAGGTCATTGGTTAGTTAGGTTAGGTTAGTATTGTGACCAAAAACGCACGAGCCGAGCGAGCAGAGCGAGCGGGCCACAGGAGCGGCCGGCGAAGCGCCAGAAACGACGTTTTTGTATAATTTACTTTCAATCTATATTGAAAAAAAAAAATACAAAAACTTCGTCTTTAACTTAAATTTCCTGAAGCCTTGGCTATTTCATTCACTGAATGTCTTCTGCACTTTAACGGTGTAGCATCCGTTAATGTGCAGATTAACTAGTTAAGGTGCGGAAATCTGCTACTTTTAGAAAAATTTCGCACTTTAACTGACTCGACCAGTTAGTCTGCAGATTCACTAGTTAATCTGCAGATTAACGGATTCCGTACTTTAACGGTAACAGATACAACAAAAACAAATTTTTCTTTGTTGTGAGGTACACAATAAAATATAACCCTTACTTTCTAGCCATGTTGCCTTAGCATAAACTAAATGGTGGAATAGCTTACATAAAATCAGTTTAGAATTCCCGGGATCCTGTTTGGGGCGTATATTAGATTCCTGCGTCTAGAATATTGAAGTCTAAAGCACTAATAGAAGACAATACCAACAACGTTACGGGTACTCTGTAAAACCACGCTGTGATTCGTTCGAGCTATCTAGTTAGAACGAATTCATTTCAATTTTGAATTTGATTGACTTACTCTGGTGCGGTTTAAATTTTCGTGGAAACCTTTGGGGTAAAATGGTGACTTGTGAAAATAGATCTTTTTGAGAAAAACACAAAAATTTCATACAGTGGTTTCATTACTCGATCATTGAATTTGAAGAATTTAGAATGGTTTTAGGCTTGCAACGGTTTTTTTAGGTAAGAAACAAAAACAACAGAAAAAAATGAAATAAAGTCGAGTTTCCGTTAAAAATGTCAAAATAAAGGACGAGTAAAGTAAAGGACAGAAAGAATTTGAATGTCGTCATCCTTAACATCCACAGTCAGTTCTGACACATGTAATATCAGAACACTTGTCTAATAATTTAGGTGATATTGCTTGTACGGTACCTGAGATGTGAATCTGTCAAATCAAATTATTGCCATACTGTTGTAATATTGTACTGAAGATACAGCTTTCAAGCAGCAGAACTACCTGTACAAATTGTTACGGCACCACACCTCGGGCACTCTATACAAGCGCCGCGTTTCAACCACCTATTACCATAGTACAATTTGATTCTACTATGCTATTACACAAACGCTACACAGTGACGTTTTTGCACACGTGCAACTGTGTGCGTGAAGTCTAGGGCTATTGAATGAGCACACGATTCGGCACACGAACTCGCGCGGTGGGGTGAGGTAATTGCATAGACATAGAAAAATTTTCGCTGCGCTCAAGAAGACC
Organism: Agriphila geniculea; assembly: GCA_943789525.1. NCBI lineage: Eukaryota > Metazoa > Arthropoda > Insecta > Lepidoptera > Crambidae > Agriphila > Agriphila geniculea. Next base: position 13,488,597 of record OX038894.1, read on the forward strand.
AACAAAGCGTGGAAAAGAGAAGTTAACACCATACGGACACGGTCTATGTAAAAAAGAGACAAAGGATCAAGTGACATGTGCCAACATTTTTTACAGTAAGAGCCCCTAGCGTCCCGCCTAGCAAATGAGCAATCACAGTTTGTTTAAAATATTTTTTAATCCTAATTAGAATTTAAAATAAAGGTATCGTGGAGCTATGATGTCTTCTGCTCTAAGTAATTGTGATGAGACAAAAAGAAACAATCCAAGTAATCACACTTTTCAAAGGTAAATAAGATATTGCCACACATTTTTCTGAAACCAAATTTCGCTACATTTATTCGTTTATCGACAAAGAAAACATTATGGAACATAGTTTATTAACTTCCTTTGCCATAATATAGTCATATTTTATGAATCTAAGTCATATTTTACGTATCTCATATAAAATGTATTGATTCGGTTTCGGATCACCTGTTTATTGACTTTGTTGTTCTTTGACATTCTATTTCTATGGGTAATTGATTGTAGGGCGGGGCAGAGAGTTTCCTTTCTGTACGGTAGTACTTATATCTATTCTGTGACCGGACTACAAAAAAAACAGTTTTAAGGGCAACCAAAAAAATTGTGGATATAGATAGATTTTATTTTACAATACAAAAACTTTTCATTTTTTTCATAATTGAAGAGAAGATGATTTGTAGGAACAAATTGTGTTACTTAAAGGGGCAATTATTTGGGTTGTCTTGCGAGGGGCATGCCAAAACATTTTAGATACTCTTTACTCAATAATTTGATACTGGCAAGTTATACACCATCGTAAACACTGGTTATTTAGGAGTAGTATTTAATCGGGTAACAATAAATTCCCCATTTTGGGTATCAAAAATACTGAATATAGCGTACTGAAATACTAAGTGGGCGACGGACTGAGGGCAACTTACAAATGTTGAAAATGGGTGACTTAAAAATACAAATTGAGTAACTAGTTATTCAGAACGGGCGACCGAATTACTATTTGGGCGACAACCTCAGGGCACACAAAACATTTGAAATTTGGCATATATTTTATTTAAAAAAAGGTGACTATTATCCTAATTGAGTTTTTTTTTATTTATTCGGGACAACAAACAATTGACCAATGTATGTTACTTAAATAAACTAAGAACAATGAAAAATACTAATAGGACAATCAACACCGTTATCCACAACTTAAATAAGAGAGTGGGTACCTGCTTCTTAAACCTTTTTTAAAGGTAAGTAATTAAATAGAAAAAGAGAAAAACAAAAAAAAATAGAAATACAGAGGAGATGACAAAAAAAACATGTTAGGCAGCTTAAATCAGTTACATAGTTACCTAGGTACTTGGTTTGTTAGCTGCCCAGCCTTTCTATTGTCTAATTTAAAAATCTATCGCAATCGCTTTCAGGATGTAACACATTGAAGCTTCTTTTGTCACAAATGAAAACTTACCAAAGAAATGCAGCATTGTGTCACATCCATCTGTCAAACGAAAGCGATTGCGATAGATTTTTAAAATTAGACAATTAGCCCCCAGTTAATATGTTAGTCACTCATTTAGAACTTTCACTGCTAACTTAAACTATTTATCTCCCACATGAAGTCGCCCGTTTTTCATATTTTTGTAATGCACAGATTATCGCCCGTTTAGTTATTTTGTCGCCCAAAAAATAAACCGCTGCCGGTTTTAGTATTTAGGTAACCAATTAGCAGTCTCTTTTAACTATTTCCAGTGACCCCTATTTCCTGTGACCCAATTAGTTAATTCTCGTTATTTAGTGATAAAAAAACATGGAACATACTTGAATTTAAATATTTTTTTTTTAAATCTGGGTTTCTATATTTTATCCTTCGGCTTGCGTCGAGCGCTCTTTTCTACTAATTTTCGTTCGACATACCAAAATCAGCTTGTTTGTCAGGAGGTTGTTAGTCCGTCTCTTTGGTCAGCGATTTGGAGTACACTATTTAGTTGTAAATTGTGACTGATTCAAAATAACTCAAATAAATGATTAGGCCAATCAATAAGAAGTTATAGAGTGCGTGAGGGGGAACCTAAGCGATTTCTTCAGAAATGTATTCAGGGTGCTTCAAGGTTTCCTAGGGTCCATGTGGACGAAGACGCGTGCGGAAGCTAATTGACCTTTAACTCCAAAAATACTAACAACTGATATAAAGTTTGTTTGCGGGAAATATTTGAGTAAAAAAGGCCTTTCTAATGATATATCATTCGTTGGTAGAGGGTGTGTAGAACAACTCTTTTGGCCATCTTGCCCATCATCCAAATTTTCACATTTCCAGAGCGAGTATCCCAAAAACGGTTGGAAATACAAACAAAGTGTATCTAAATAAAGTTATAGAAAATTTTATAAGCTTTCATTTCATTTCAAAACATTTTTCCCTACAATGCACCATTTTAGAGATATGGGTGAAAAACCTGAAATTGGGACCTTTGTCCCTCCCTTTTCCCTCCGCCTCGCCTCCTAGTCAGGACTTTTAGTATGTTTTCTCCCTAAGCACCCTGAATAAGTTTCTCAAAATAATTACAAATATGCATTCAAGTGTGTTCCATGTTTAATGACTAAATAACCAGTGTTTTCGATGGTGTAATAACTTGCTAGTGTCCAATTATTGGGTAAAGAGTTCTAACAACTTTGGCATGCCCATAACTGTACCACTCCCTGCTTTAAACAAATAGATAAGAGTATCATCCGTAATTAATATGCGTAAAATATGCGTATATTATAATTTATCCGTTACGCAGAATCTTTTCTGCCTGCATTCCATTTGCTATTTCTATTTTGCCATTCTACAAGGCTATTTCCAGTTAAAAAGCATTGCTTTTATGCCTAAGGAGCTCCATTAACTACTAAATGCAGGCATTTAGTGCTTTTATGGAGTTTTTAAGGGCATAATGAGAGAATATCGATTATTTTGAACTTAAAAAGTATGGGACTTAAATCTTCGGACTAAAATTGTTGGTCTTGAAACTACTCTTAAGGTAGGTCCACACTTGTAACATTTTACCGATTACCGTGTCTTTAACATACATAGCTTGTTTGGTGGGGTGGGCGCTGTGGTAATATGGTCCCACTATAGTCCCTTCTGTTAGGGTAAAAATAGTTCACTTTGTGATACCAGCACCAAATTTTTGTATGTTGTTAAACATGTTATTCTATCTTAAAAACCGTCGGGAGCCCATCTGTAAAGTGCCTGGATCCGGAGATATGACGTCATCAAAATGGCGACCACCGTATTTAAAAAAAATGTGTATAATTATGATTTTATGAGCCCTATATACATGTGTGGGGTGTTAAATGAAAGGTAATTAAGTGTTCTATAATACTATAATGCCCAACATCAGCGGAATAGTACAGTTACAAAAATATTTTAAATTATATGGAAATGCAATACACAAAAACCCCCATTTTTTAAATTTAAGTTATCATATTTATTAAACTGATATTTTTGATGGCAAACAAAAAATATGTCCAAAAAGTCCATTTAATGCAGATTTGAAAAAATATAACTTTTAAGTACGTTTACTAACAATAAATAGCAAAAAAAAATTGACGAAAAGTCACGCGCCGCCGATTTCTTTTATAGGTCGAGTAAAAAAATATTTTTTGTTTTAACAATATGGGTATCCAATAAAAGCTAATAAATAGCGGATTCCAAATATATATACATTGTGATACTTTAATGTTATAGTTTTGGCAGAAACTAAAAAAAACATAACTCAGAAATGTGAAATATTGGTAATTTATTTGTAAAACAAAAAATATCAGTCAATATCGACACAAAAAAGACAAAAATCACCAACCCTAAAACCCTGTGCTGTGCTGTCATAGATAGAATTTTTTCACAAAACCATATTTGACTAGCTGTCTCTTCGCAACGGAACCAGAGAACAAATTCTAAATGTCCGACAAATAATTGAGAAAAATTGTGAATTAACAGCCCAGTAGTTTTATGATTTATTGATTACACCAAAGTCTTTGATTGTGTGCAATAGGAGAGATTGTGGGAGGTACTTTTATAAATGGGTACACCTGAACACCTAGTATATTTAGTTAAAAACCTCTATGTTAATAACCGCTCCTTTGTTAAAATTGACACAGTCTGCATTAAATGGACTTTTTAGACATTTTTTTGTTTGCCATAAAAAATATTGGTTTAATAAATATGGTTACTTAAATTAAAAAAATGGGGAGTTTTTATGTATTGAATTTCCATATAATTTAAAATATTTTTGTAACTGTACTATTCCGCTGATGTTGGGCATTATAGCATTATAGAACACTTAATTACCTATCATTTGACACCCCACATACGTATATAGGGCTCATAAAATCATAATTATACGCATTTTTTTTAATACGGTGGCCGACAGGTGGGCTCCCAACGATTTTTAAGATAGAATAACATGTTTAACAACATACTAAAATTTGGTGCTGGTATCACAAAGCGAAATATTCAGGCCATTTTTGACGCTAACAGCACGTACTACTATAGTAGACAGTAAATGTAGTACGTAAGGGTGGATCCACACTTGTGACATTTTGGCGTTTCAGAACACCATGTCCGATATATATTCTTCATCATACATCTATTTTGGTTACAGTATTAAGACGGTACACCCCAATCAAACTAGCCATGCCAAAGACACGGTGTTCTGACACGCCACAAATTTACAAGTGTATACCCACCCTTAACCGATAATAAATAACGATATTTATGTCATGATCCGCTTTTAACCGGGACGTCAGGTAGAGTAGAATATCGCCAACCTTTTACACATAGGGGTGTCAAAAACGCTACGAAAAGCACACAATAAATCTTAAAGGATGTCGTCATTCTGCGTTTTCTGTTGCAAACAATTTTCCGATCAAAATTCGAATACTGTTATCAACATTGGGGATCAATGCCTATTTTATTAGGGCTACCTATTTTATCAATGCCTATTTTATAAAAAAAAATATTTATTCTTATTTAAAATGAACTTGAATAAGCTGAATTTTTAATCCTAAGTTAACAGATATCAGTCAGGCACATGTACTAATTAACCTTAATATTGTCAACCTTATACCGTGTGACTGTGCAATAAAGAAATTATGAAATTATTAAACAAATAAAGTCAAAGTCTTTCAAAAACTTGATAGACATATGTATGACAAATATTTTCAATTTAGCGGTATAATATGCTATCAATGAATAAAGCTTTATTTAGGCATTGAAAATTCAGCCCATAGGGTTTTTCCTAGGTTTAAATAAAAATATATTATGATTTGGAAATGAAACAAGTTATCTTCTGCGTTAATATTTACATAATTTGTATAAAAAATATTTCTCAGATTTGCTATCGGGAAAATATCCAATACCTTTGAATCTAACGTTTTCAAATTATAATCTTTGTCCGTAGTAATATTATTTAATAAAGAGTAGCTTGGTATGTACAAAGCATAGACATAGAATAATTTTCGCTGCGCTCAAGAAGACCAACAGAGCGTGGAAAAGAGAAGTTAACATCATACGGACACGGTCTATATAAAAAAGAGACAAATAGGATGAAGTGACATGTGACAATATTTTTACAGTAAGAGGCCCTAGCGGCCCGCCTTGCAAAAGAGCAATCACGATTTGCTTAAACTATTTGATAATCTTAATTAGAATTTAAAATAAAGGTATCATGGAGCCATGGTGTCTTGTGCTCTAAGTAATTGTGATGTGACAAAAAGAAACAATCCAAGTAATCACACTTTTCACAGGTAAATAAGATATTGCCACACATTTCTCTAAAACCCAATTTCGCTACATTTATTCGTTTATCGACAAAGAAAACAGTATGGAACATAGTTAATTAATTTCCTTTGCCATATAATAGTCTTATATTATAGCTACATACAGTCATATTTTACGTATCTCATATAAAATGTATGCATTCGTTTTTGGATCACCTGTTTATTGACATTGTTGTTCTTTGACATTCTATTTCTATCTATGGTACAAAGTAATATTTAATAAAAAAACTCCACGATTAATTTAACGATTCAATATAAAAAGAGTGTAAATTTAAAACGTCTGATGCACGCTTCTTTAGTTCATAACTCTTGTGGCCGTTAGAACTTCCTCCATTTTCTTTTGAAAGAAGAAAATAAGGGTTGATTTAGTGCGACGCCGTAGAAAATATAAAATAGTGTCGCTCGTGTTTGTAGGGTTTATAATGAGGGTTTTTCAAAGTGACATTTAAAAAATAAAAATAGTAACTATTTTCCTCACTAGATGGCTCTGTTAAAAAGAGAAGTGTCAAAATTGGCTTTTAACACGCTCGCTGCGGCATGGGGTCGGAAGCACCCTATGCAATACTTTCCTACGGTGCGGCGAAAAAATGCTTGACTTTCTGCTGGTGCGGGACAGATATATTCAGTTTCTTTAGACATAGGGAAGAGACAAATATTGTTTTATGATTATGACGTCAAATATTTCGATTTTGTATAAAAACTTGCATCAGATCTGTTCGACCCGATACCGACCACAAGTAAATAGTTTTCGTCAAATGCGGTATCGGGTTGAATAGATCTGATATCCGATGACCCACCCGATAGCCGCACTGAATTACCACCAAAACTTTTAAGTGCTGTGCTCGTATGCAGTTGTTATCGATAGCCTTTATCAGAGATGGGTAATCTTGATTCATTATGCTGAAGTTATTTACTAGTTAGTCTGATTCAGCCAGATGAATTGATTCAACTTAACTATTACCAATTCAACTTGATGATTTAGCAGCCTCATTTAAGCTCAACAAGCACCTGACCGGGTGCAAGCAGAGTTTTTCTACATAACATGTAGAAAAACTCTTTACTCGCAGTGTTATAATAATTATCACGTGTCAAACACTCAATAAATGTAATTACTGTTTATCGATAATGCTTGTCTCTTATTGCTCACAACCCTAAAAGTCTATCGATATCTTGAACATCTAGCGCGGGTGTCGGGTTTAAAAGATTCGATAGATTAAAACATGCCTTAAATATTATGTTGTTAACCAATTCTGCTACGGTCTCATTTATATCTTAATTGTTTTATTAAAAACACATTACATTGAAGAAAAACATGAATTCTTACATATTCGCGTAAATAATCTCATCAAAACAACAACATGTCGAACAGATCTTTTCGACCCTATAACGCACAGCCGGCAAGTCACGTAACAGGTCTTAAGAACCTGATACAGCCGGATGGGAAAGTTAACGTTTTTGTTGCCGCAGCGAGCGTGTTAAAATAAACAGCCTGTACCAAAAAGGCAAGTAAGCGAACGCTGGTTGACATCTATCCAAAGAAAAACATTTCAGGGTTACATCTGCCTGCCTACCTGAGTACTCTTCGAAGCTAAGGAAAAAAATCACATTGACACATACATTTTTATCAACGCCATCTATCGAGCCTACAGTTTTTTTGTCATTTTGAAAAGCTCACATTTCTGTCTATCCCACTAGTCCCATTGACCCAGTCCCATAATGGGACAGGTGGGATGATTAAATCCCATTAGGCCCATGGGACAAAGAGAGCTGTCTTGTGTAACGTAACACCTGTTCCTTAAATAGGATAACATACCTTATCAATGAGTTAAGTGCTTTTTTTTACTCGCAAGAAAGACAAAGACAAAAGATGCGGTCCTTCTACCTACCTGCTTGCCATTCTTTTATTTATATTTTAAGGAAGGAAACATTTCTCAAACACAGACGTAATAGAGAACTATATGTACTAGTCCTTTCAAGTGACAAGTGGACGTGATTTTGATTCTTAAAAACAATCTAGCAATTTCAAAAAATGCATTTCAACTTCATTGCGAATTTGTGAGTGTGTGTTCTTCATTTCGGCGAGGCGAAATATTCCGTGGTTATTGGTGTTGAAATAGTAGAGTTTCTGAGAGCTTCAGTTTAGCAATAATAGCTCATGGTAGGCCTCCGAAATTTAATGAAGCCAGGTGCTACGCAATTCAAAATGTTGGTACATTTATTGCAACAGTGAGTACCTATACGTTTTGTTGCACCGTGAATTCAAATAATTATTCATTGAAATAAAACAATTTTAACGGATACTAGCGCGGTTTTATTGAAAGTACTTTGGTAATTAGTTGGTATTTGGTTTTCCCGATGTATCAATAAAACCGCGCTAGTATCCGTTAAAAATTGTTTTATTTCATATCTAGTGAGCGCGTAAGCTTGAGAAGTGAATAATAAAATAAAATGCAAAATTTTATTTTTTTATGTTCCCTAAGGTTGTCGCCCAAATAATAATTTGGTCGTCCTGAATAACTATTTACTCAATTTATATTTTAAAGTCACCCATTTTTAATATCTGTAGTCGCCCTCGCTCCGTCGCCCACTTAGTACGCTGTATTCAGTATTTTTGATACACAAATGGGAATTTATTGTTACCCGATTAAATAATACCCTTAAAATAATATAGCATAATTATTTTTTCTTACCGGATTTTATCCCAAATGTACATTTCTCTCATATTAATGAATTATATCTGAAACAACTCATATGGAAGAATTGTACGTTTCGGAACTGATGAGTTCAGTTCGAGTTCATTAAAATTTTGAATCGAATCGTTATCGATGAACAATTTTATAAAGCGTTTCATTATTATAATAAAACTCTGGTACAGTAACAGATTTTTAAAATATTTCCTATTTTATCAGAGCTATGAAAAAAGAAAAAGCATTTTTTTCCAATAAACAAAGCACAACCTATTTTCACAAAAGACACAAAAATATTACATTGTACATTGTTTATTACTTATGGAAGAGCGACTCCCACAAGAGTGAGTCAATCACCATATTGTAAAAATTTATTGGTACTAAAAAAATAATTGCTGATTTTCATATATTTTTTGCTAGAAATAAAACAATTTTTACGGATTACAGAGCTCGTATATTGGTATTAATTCAGATGTTATTGCGTTGTAATCCGTAAAAAGTGTTTTATTTCGCGTGGAAGTCTTGGAATTAGAAGTGTATATTTATTCGCTTTTTAATTAAAACTTACTATTTGATTGAATCTTACTCTGTTTTCGTAATGAATTATAAAATCTGTAGAGTAATACGAAATTAACCGGGTGATCTAATTTAGTTTATACCTAAGTATAATTTTTTGAAGTGAAAACTTCTTTAGCGGCGTTGTACACTTTTATTGTAATGGGAAAAAAATGTTAAACTCGCGTCAGTCAGTGACAATGATCTAAAATTCGTAAGACGGATGTAGCGTAGACAGCCGGCGGCTGCAGTATCCCCCTCTCTTTCTACGGGCGCGGCGAAAATGGTGGTGCGTCATTTCAAGACGTAAACACTTGTGTCACCATAGCAACGCGCTAATTTTTTAATTCAATTTCAAAACTCTACATTTTCTGTCAAGCTATGGATAAGACCTTCGTACAATACAGTGTATTCGTAAATTAATTCAAATGCAGAGTAAATTCGTAAGACGGCAATTCGTGCAAAATTATTCCCTAACCATTCCAAAATATCAAAAATGCACAACGTTAATATTCAAGTTTTCACTTCTGCCGCCACTCCCGGAGTGCAACCCGATTTTTTTTTAAGTAGACAGGTGTAATGTCTAGTGGTAGGTGTAATGTACCTAAGCAGTAGCACTTACTGTGAGAGCCAAATAAGAATAGTACTGTCAAAATGGCCATATTTGTTTGGATGTGCAAGAAAAGGAACCTGTCGCAAGTTAAAAATAGGTAGTAGGTAGAAAAATAAAATAAGGCAAGTCCATAATAAAATGTGTATTTGAACAAAACTAATGAAAATGAATACTTACTGCACTTGGATTTTTCCGTACGAAAAAAAAAAGAAATATGCTTTTTTCCCCGGATTATTCATACACACACGGTGCAGTAGTTGGACATGTTTAATTTATTAAACACTAATGTATATAAAATTCGTTTTATTTTTCACAGTGAAAAATGGTAGAATCTAATTATTAATTTTTGAACAAAATCTTTGTCACGACTCGTATTTTTTCTTAGAGTCAGTAATTTGACAAATCAAACTGTAATTTTTCACATTAGTGTATTCTCTAAGAAAAAATTGAAGGTGGTATAGCACTTAGCAGCCCTATCGGTTATACCGCAACTGAGCCGGTGCAAACCAGTTTCTACCCCGGCGACGTGCCTGTTACACTGTCGGTGAGAGGTCACGCACACATCGCCGCGCTATGCATGAGTGAACCTACAGCGGACCGTTTGTAGGCAGCTTGTACCCTGTTCAGTTTACTTTTTTTTACTCATGTGGCCGGTGGTCGTTTGTCAAAGATAAAAGATCGATTTCCCTATTACTAGGTGTCCACTTTTAAATGGCCGACCTCAATATCCAAAATATCCATCGAAACCGTTAATCGGCAAGATGACGGGCGGAAGACAGCCCATGAAAGGCGAAGGGAAGTGACGTAGCATGACATGGCAGTATGGCGGGGTTCGACGAAAATTGCCAAACCGGAGGGACTGTGATTTTGGTTTAAATCGATAAAGCAATGTTATGCATAGCATAGCTTAAGTTACACGGTGCGAATTAAGTTAGAACAGGGGGCCCATATAGTACAGTAGCCCGTAGAACATTTAAATCACCAAAAAGGGTAACCTTTTATATATTTCTATCCTAACTAACCTTTTATATATTGCCGTTGTGATATAGTTATTTATTACGAAATTATAGATACTTTAACCCAAGTTTTACAGATCGCAACCCGCCGTAACCTATATTTGTATATCTCCAAAAATGATATTTTTTTATTTTTCGAGGTTTGCCACATGGTTTAGCTATTGTCGTGTTCTACAGCTTTCTTTGATTGCCACTTTTAATAGGAAGACTATGAAAAGTGACTATACACAGATTTAAGACCAGATAAAGTTCAACCATTTTCATCAGGTCTTAAATCTGTGTATGGCTACTTTTCATAGTCTTACTTTTATCTATGGCAATTAAATAAAGCTGTAGAACACGACACTAGCTAAACCATGTGGTAAACCTAGAAAAATAAAAAAATATCATTTTTGGAGATAGGTATATAAATATAGGTTACGGCGGGTTGCGATCTGTAAAACTTGGGTTAATGTATCTATAATTTCGTAATAAATAACTATATCACAACGGCAAACGGTAACCTTTTTAGTGATTTAAATGTTCTACGGGCTACTGTACTAATAAAGCTCGATCGTGATCGACCGGTCGCGAGAGGTTTTAAGGTTGATTGCCAAGGATAGTTAAATTATTAATGATACATATTTGATGGGTTAAACGGTGCGATGACTTGATAAATATTTGGTGGGTTAGCGGTCAAAATGTCAATCTCTTAGCCATAAATTTTTGGTAGGTTCATCTTCTTAAGAAAAAGTATGGGCACGTTAAAAGTTCGATGTATACTATGGTGCACAATCCAAAATAATATCAATTTTCAATACAGAACTCCTGCTTTATTTTTAATTTGATTTTAAAAATCTAATGAATTAAATAATATCAATACTAATCGCAATTGGTTTGTGTTGTTTTATTGGATAAACGACATTTGAAACAACTAAGAAACTTGTGTATATTTTCTTTGATGAAACAACAAAGAAAATTGTTCACTTGATATTTTTTTTATTATTTTTAGGGGTTGTGTTTTCTTTTTCCTCCAATTTACAGTAACCCTAGAAGTATACCTACATTAAAACTCAAATTATTTTTATCCCTTAAAAAGCTCAAACTGAATTCGGTTTTGCATTAAGTAACTTAATTTTACAGCATCAGAATACGAGATAGCTAGTTTCCGCAACGAAACTACGTTGTATCCATACATTAACGTAATAAACAAACGAAAGGAAGTAGGCCTAGTGGCACGAAGGTATGCTTATATAGCGCCGAAAAACGTTTCACCAAATACACTATGTCAAGTATTTTATTTTACACGAACACAACCTTTTTTTCGCATGCTGACAGACTTATTGAAACAAAAATAAAACAGTGTTTATTACATATATAAATTGCGTGCGTTAGGTTTAATGTTTTATTTTGTCTTGTAGTGAATGCCCTAAAAAAACCTGTCACTTACATACACATTTTAGGGCACAACGTTATCTTGAAAATTGAAGTAAAAATGCTTATCACCTAAGTATAGAAAAATAATAATTATAATTATGTTTAGAGTTTAGGTAGTGTATATTTTCTTTGGTTTAGGTCCAACTGTTTCTTATTTCCAGATTCAGTTGTCTGTATTTGCTTGCATTTACCCAAAAGTCATAAAATTAAGATAACAAAAATGTATAAACAATAGAGGCATAAAAGACAAACTTGTGCCATCCTTGCAAGATATATTTTTTAAATGATAACGCAATGTCTTTTTCGACTGTACTTGAGTAAAATGCTTAATATCAACCAAAAACTTTTAGGCATTTCGATAGCGACCCCACGCAGCGCTCGCTTTAAATCACGCACCGGAAAAGGAAGTGGTTCGCTAATAAATATGGCCGCCGCTCGACCGCGAGCTCGACTTATCTGCGCTTGTTCCGGACTTCGAGAACTTTCTGGATTCATTTTAAATTTTATTTTCGCCATTTCAGTTCAATTCAGACGGAAGATAATTTAAGTGATATTTAAGCTTTAGTACGGGTTGGCCAGAGGATCTCGATGGCGTAGTGGTTTAGCGCCTGGCCCAGCGATTGCGGAGGTTAAGCAACTTTCGCAAGGGTCGGTCATGGGATGGGTGACCAAAAATTTATTATCTCGAGCTCCTCCGTGCTTCGGAAGGCACGTAAAGCCGTTGGACCCCGGTGCATTTGCAGTCGTTAACACCCACCAATCAGCATTGCACCGTTGGGCGCGTTGGGTCATGGCCCATTCTCCTTATTCACCTATAAGGAACGACTTTTCCCCAGCAGTGGGGTCATTAAAAAATGGCTGATGGTCATGGTCACGGGTTGACCTAACTAAAAAGTAAATTCCATTCTCATTTTAAACTATTACTACTTATATCGATTGTTTCGTCGTTCCGAACTATTTTGTATCATCTTATATTATGTTGAATAGGTTACATTGACCTCGTATTTTTTATTTTTATACTACTGCAAAATAAAAATTAAAAAGTTTTCTGTTTTAACCGATAAATTATACAAGGCATTACAATAAACAGCTCCCAGTTGTAGCACTTCAGTTTTTCAGAGCAATTATTTTTAGGGTTCCGTACCAAAATGGTAAAAAGGAACCCTTATGGTGTGACTCAGTCTGTCTGTCTGTCTGTCACAGCTGGATATCTCGAAAACTACTAATGGTAAACATCTTAAACTATTCCAAAAAAGGGGTCTTAAAAATTTAAAGTGGGGTGATAAAGGCATGTGGGGTATCATATGAAAGAGCAATGTTTGCACATTTTAAAACATTTTTTTTTTGTTTAAGCCGCATAGTTTTCGACTTATGATGAAAAATGTAAAAAAATACCATCCCCCCCCCCTATCTCCGAAGTTTGCAAAGAGAAAAATCTGAAATAATTCTATGTGATAGTAGTTTATATAAAGATTACGGGAAAACGATGTCTCAATATAACACACTTTTTTAAAAATTATAAAAACAAACAAAAAATTATTAGTTCCGCTCCCAGTCAACAGATGGAGCTGATTAAATTAGTTCCACTATCGGCCAAGAGATGGTGCTGACCTAAGAAAAAAAATAGTTCCACTATCGGTCGAGAGATGGCGCTGACCTAATACTACAATAATAATTGGTGGCTGGTTCTAATATAATTACCTACTATTTGCCGTTCGAATAAACGAAGACTAAGTTTCTACTTTGTAATATAAACAGTTTGCAATGTGGAGTGGCTGAAACGTTTTTCAGTCACCATAAGCAGCTGTGGTTAAGATTTGTAAATTAACTGTCCGCCTGTTCGCCCTTCCACCTGTCCGCTGTTTATCCTACTTTTTTAAAGACTGTACTAAAGTAACATATCCAAATATATTTATGACTGTACGGAACCCGGTGCGCGAGTCCGACTCGCTCTTGACCGGTTTTTTAATTTAGTCAAACGTAAAAAGTTGTAGAAATATTCTCTAGAAAAGAGTTCAAAATGTCAGATTAACTGAATGTTTCGCATATTTCACAGTTAAATTAAAACCAGATTGTCTTCTATAAAGTCGTTCAGAATGTTTCGCATTTTCATTGCCAACAAATTAAATTTTCATCTGCGAATTTCATTATAAGACTTGCAGAACTTTATGCGATTTGAATTAAAAAAATATTTGTTTGTTCAAAACTGTGTAAGCCTAATGCAATTTAAATAGTTTTCCATTTATAGTTACCAATTAAACAAATTGAAAGCAATCACTTTGAATTATTTTAAGATTTCTTTTGCATTTAAAGCGAATAGGAATAAATAAACATTACTAAATATAGATGTTACAACTAATACCCGAAGTGCGACTAAACCTAGTTTTAGTTTAAAACTAGGTGTAACCGTTGTGTTTTACTCCTGTATGTCTCGAATATAGGAGCGAGAAGCGCAGCGGAGCACGAAACTTAAATTTTGAGTTTTTCTTGTTCAACTGACAACAGAAATAAGCCCCTTAGTAGAAGCACAAAGCAATCTACACCAAGTATTAGCCGCGAGCTAATTGGCTACGACTAAGTTTAACCAACAGCTATCAGCTACACCTAGTTTTATCCGGCTAAAACTAGGTATAGCCGCACTTCAGGTATTAAGATCCGTAACATAGATAAATATTAATCTACGTTTTTCATACCTAAGTATGGTGTTATATTTTGTTCCAGATCCAGGCCATGTTTAAAAAAAACGTAATCTAATAGACAATGAACATTAGTACTTTGATAATCATCTTGACTAACTTGCAGTCGATAGCTAATCCATAATAAGAGTATAATGTAGGTAAGGGCGAATTACACTTTCTGTCTGTTTGCTCTTTTGTAAAAAAATACATAAAAATAACAAAATTAACGATATCAATGAGTAGGTTTTCAGTGTGTCAAGTTATAACAGAAGCACAGTATAATGTTCCATCATTATTAGAGAGCCTAGAACAACCAATTGAAAAGAAAAGAAATAATAAAATATTTCAAGTTTACATCCAAACACCTTGGCGCTAGTATAACATTTAGTGACAAAATAACCGGGCTTTTATTACCCACTATATATTTTTGAAATAATAAAAATGGCTACCATTGTGGAAGGTTATGGCCGTTTCACTTGATAAATAGAACGGTTAGAGACATACCCTGTCCTTTATATCGTATAACCTTTGTATAATTTAGTAAAAGACGTCTGGATGGACGGGAAATGGTCAGGGATACTATTATGGCATTTATTTTCTTCTTGCGTGGATTATTATAAAATAGATAATTCGTTGACGGCAGACTACTTGAAATATCGATAGTAGAAGGTAATATTATGGAGCATTATGAAACTTCAGAGTCTTAGTCTCCGTCGCAAAGTTGAACTTTGCAGTGTGTACAAGGGAACTGCACGATCTTGTTCCTCCAGCCCCTTTCCACCATCGGGATACCAGATGCAGGCTAGCATATCACCCTTACATTGTAGATACCTACTCCAAAGCTCCGAACCAAGCACTTTGCCATTTCTTATGCGAACTGCTAAAGAATGGAATGCGCTGGAATGGAAAGCATACTACACTTTAGACCACATCCTGTTTACCAAGCAAGATGGTGGTCAAATGCCTGCCGTTTCAAAAAAAGGGTTTCTTTCATGAATTATGTCACATGTTGGCGACGTTATTGTACTGCTTTATCAGTCTTTTACAACAAGAATATTTTGTTAAATAAACCGCCAAGTAATCAGTAGTTTCAGTTGTTGGAGGCAGGTTTAAAATACTTACAACATGATTTTTTTTATTGGAATGTGATATAACAATACAGAACAAACTCGGAATCATAAATAGTGCCATACGATCACATGACAGAAAACAAAATACGATCACATGACAGTAACCAAAATCTAGACGAATTTTAATTGGAAATCAGATAGGTAATTAATTTGTTTACTAAGTACCAAATTTCAAAGAAAGCGTAATTAAATTGGTTCCTGTATGCTGTTTTCATCAATTTCCCTCATATCCCAATTAGCAGGCACGCTTTAAATAGAAACATGTTTAGAAAACTGATATTTTGAGCTTTAAACACTTTAGAACGTTTTCGTCGAAAGTAAACACGACTTTGAGAAACAAAAAACGAAATAATAAACTTAGGTTTTTAGAACGGGAACCTATTGGTTTAACACCGTTTTCTGAAATACTATGGTTTTAAGAATAGATGGATGAATAGAATTGTATTCAGTATTTAGCAAACCAAACAGGTGAATTTAGCAAAACTTATTCCTTATTTTTTTTGGTTCTGATGACAATGATGACTTTGATTTCTATATTACAAAAATAACCGAAATTGAAACCTAAGAATTATTTGATTCCCAGATCTTCTAGCTTAACTTAACTTTGACTAAATACTGGTTCTTTCATTTTCATTTATTTATTGCATGTCACAAAGTTTAAAATAAAGATGTTATATTGTAATGATGTTTCCGGTTATGTGACACCCTGGACGAGCGTAGCAATTTTTTGGTCTTTGACCCATGGGAGCTGAAATTCCAAGAGAGCAGACGCCTCAACTAGACTGCAACGTTAGGCAGCCATTACATGGTCATGCAAGCGTCAGTCAAATTCCATCAGTCATGAATTACGTTGACTGATCAGTCAAAAAGAAAGAACAAATCACATCATGCAACCATCAGTCACTACATTACACGGTAGGTTAATCGTCAGTTCACAGCACGTGACTGTTGTTAAACTTAGGCCGTATACAGAGAGAAAGCAAGTTGACGCAGGTTGCTATACTAAAATGGACCTTATCCCCGCGTATTATATTATATTTTCGCTATACTAAAATGGAGCGGCGCAGGTAAGCGCTGGTCCATTTAAGTATAGCGAAAATATAATATAATGCGCGGGGATAAGGTCTATTTTAGTATATCAACCTGCGTCAACCTGCTTTCTCTCTGTATACGGCCTTAGAGCAAACGCACGCCAACTAATGAACTAAATTAGTATGTGGCAGGCGCTAAACACAACAACTCGTGTGTGTACTGTGTTTTATTTTATTCAAATATGCCTTCTTGTGTGCTGAGGTACTGAGGTACAACTGACAAAATACAAACAAAGCCCAAGGAATTACTTTTCACCTGCAAATACACACTAAATTATCTATTTAACATGCAATTGAGTAATAATTATTTCATTAAGTCGCCGAAATATGATGAGGCGGCCATTTTGTCTGCTTCAAACATGGTTTGACATAATGCGTAAGCGTCTTTTGGTCGCGAGAAAACAACACCCTAGAAGCAATCTAGCGCTATAAGTTTGAATTGTTTGAAAAGACGGTGAATTATTGTTTTTCGATGCAGCAAACTTTAGTTTTAAAAAGACTTTTTCATGACATGGCGCCTCTAGTACGTAGTACATTTAACTCGATGGCTTAATACCTTTTAATCTGGATTTTAAAAAAATCGCGAAACACTCCTTTTCCTTCCTTTTTTATATCCTACCTATATGCCTTTCCCAACATAATATGTATACCTCTAAAATGTGGTAAAAGAATGCAAGTTTAAGTTGAACGGTTTTAAACGTCCCATTGGTTCTGGCATCATCTGAAGGCGCGTCGGAGCGGATCCGAAATGGGGAACGGACGCAAAAAAGGGATCGCTGGGTGGTGCCAGTGACAGAGTTTTGGAGACTAGTGCTTTTTCTTTTTCAGGAGCTCGATGGCGGAATGTCGCAAGGGTTGGTCTTGGGATAGGTCACCAAAAATTCATTATTCATTCATTCATTTATTTATATTCAGGCAACAATGGCCCATAGATATATACCTTACAAACTAAAAATATAATATTATGTTGAGCTCCCTCTAAACACGGAAGGCACGCTGCCATTGGTATAGCAATCGTCATCACATCACCTACTAACTCGCATTGGACCCGCTTGGTTATTTTTCACTCTCAACCAGAAGGGTTTGGAGCACTTTCCCGGGCGCGAGGGGACGGAGGCGGAACTCCTCATTGGATACCCCATAGCCGGGCTATGGTGGTTATGTCAGACTCCTAAACTGCCTTGATGGTTGGTTTCGACAGCTGTGAAAAGCCTCGAAACCTTCATCGAAAGTGAGTTATCGACATTTTAAACGTTTGTTAATTAAGTTTCGAGTGTCTTTGATCAATAGTGTTCAATGATTTGTGGTTTGACATTCGAAATTTCGTGAAGGAAAAATAAGGAATCTCGATGCACACATTCATGAATGCTAATGCAGTAGGTACCATATGACTGCGATTTCATAAAAAACCGGTCAAGTGCGTGTTGGACTCGCGCACGAAGGGTTCCGTACCAAAAAACGCCAAAAAAATCACGTTTGTTGTATGGGAGCCCCCTTTTAATATTTATTTTATTCTGTTTTTAGTATTTGTTGTTATAGCGGCAACAGATATACATCATTTGTGAAAATTTCAACTGTCTAGCTATCACGGTTCATGAGATACAGCCTGGTGACAGACAGACAGACAGACGGACAGCGGAGTCTTAGTATTAGGGTTCCGTTTTTACCCTTTGGGTACGGAACCCTAAAAAGGTAAAAAAAACATGAATTCACCTCAAAAAGTCCAGGTATTAATACCTGGTGAGGTGACTTGAGGTGAAATTATGGTTTTTTACTTTTTTTATGAAATCGCATTCATATGGTACCTACTGCATTAGCATACTAATATTTGTGTTTCATTTCATTAAGTTTCATCAACCAAATATTAAAATTTTAATCATTGATTGATGAAACTGAATGAAATGAAACAAAAATATTAGTAACCTTCAGTTAAAATCCAATATAAAACCTTTTTAGAGAGCTTTGTTATTTAGACTAGCTAGAGCGTGAGCTTTTTCACTTTCAACGAGCAATTTCCTGTATAACAATTCCTTAGATAATTCAACCAAGTTTAATGCTCTAAGAACAATTCATGGTCTTTCTATTATATATTTCTTTGCTAAATACGAAACGAAAAATTAAAGTATCTCGAGTGCAATATAAAACACTCACATTAGTGTATGACTTCGGTTTTTTACGAATGAATGCATTCAGAATTTCAACGGCCATGAAAAAAATGTACTGTCCCCATTAAATGCCTAGAATGCTAGTTTTAAATTATATAAGGGGCATTCATTTAATTTTTGTGTGGAATCATGGATATTTCGAATAAGTTGTTTTCTATTTATTACTGAGTCACCATGGTATTTAATTAGCTCTACTTTAGTTTTGGAGTCAATGATTGGTACGATTTGTTCAGATTTATCATAATATTCATAATTAAATGGAATATTCAAAGATCCCATATCTTGAGCTAAAATTGGATTGGCAGTAAATACTTTAGTATCTTGCAACTGGTATGCTCCTATCTCGCAAAACAACCTATTTTAGGCAAACTACCTTTCACGACATTGTTAAATCTTCAAAATTCTTGGCATTATATTCCTTAGCATTCAAATCCGCCTCAACTGGCACTCGACCCGAATTCACAAAGAGGGAACATTCGGTAGCTTTCGTTATTCGGACGTAGGCAGCAGTCACCTGATTACGCGCTCCGGTAGCCTAATAGGGATGGGAATACGGAAAGTACCGATTATAATAATTATCGATAAATTTAATTAAAATAAAACAATTGACTCGCATAAAACATTTCTGAGCCTGGTGGCAAAGTCATATTATATTGTAAATGCAAGTACGGGATTGATTTTTTATGCACAGCGGGATACTTGGCCTTCATCTCACCTGATGTTAAGTGACGATAAGGTCGAAGGTGGAAGCGCAATACACCCGAAATCCTCACCACTGAGGAACTGGCTATCTTCAAATTAAATTGTTGTTATGGCGTCAGACTTATGGCGTAAGATGGTGGTAGCTAGCCAGGCGGACTTGAAATAAGCCCTACGACTAACCAAACCGAGTGCAATTAATGTACCCCCCCTCCTGGGAATTGGACCCGGGACTCCTGCATCTTATACGGGTGGGTGAATCACTAGACCACAGAGGCAACATATATATTTATATATTTTTAAAAGTTAATCAAGTTAATAACGATGATGTACAATAGTACATCATCGTTATTAACATCATTACTAATAAGTAATGATGTTGCATTAGAATATCGAGAGTATTTCTTCACATTGATTAAATAATGGTGGCTTACAGCTAAAACGTAAAAAGTACTAGAAACTTTCACCGGTCTTATAGACAACTCGGTAGCGTAATTGGTCAGTCCATTTGACCGGAATCCCAAGGGTGCGGGCTCGAGTTCCGTCTGAGACGCTATGGGTAAGTCATTTTAATATTATTTTTCGAATATTTTAATTTTCTTAGCGATAATGAACTTCGCGAAATCAAATATCTGACATTGACGACCAACAACAACAGATGTAAATAAAATAAAATATATCAATTTTTGACTCTGTCTGTAGAATTGTAAAAGCGATAAAACTACATTACATCGATATTTACATATTTTTTTACATACAATATAGTCTGGGAGACGTTATAGCGATTTGGAAATCAATATCTTTCTATAAATTGAACAGACTTGCATTACAGTTCTATAAAATTTTAATGAGTAATAAAATATCGACATTAAATTATATCGATAGTGTATCTACCGACAGCACTAAAGCATTCCGGCAGCTTTAAGTGAGCATTTGGTCCAGTGCCGGCCTTTCCTAGTTACATCTACAATTCTGAATATATGGATCGGGGAGTAAATAAAGAATAAAAAAGAAAAATATAATGATGGAGCATCAATGCATCGATTCTTGACAAATCTATAAAAATATTATAGGTATACTCGTATACAACGTGTACAAAACAACCCTTTTTGCTAAATATGGTAGATAGGGACCATTAAACTGAACAACTTTTACTATAAGACCAACGCTGAAATCGCGAAAAAATCAGCTGTTTCATACATTTTGATATTTTCCTAATTAATTTTTGTATGAAACAGCTGATTATTTTTTCGCAATTTCAGACTTGGTCCCATAGTAAAATTAAAGTTTATACTTGTAGCTACTAGATAATCTTAGCTTGTCGTATGTTTTTTTGTGGCTACGCTGATTTTACTATACAAGCTAGGCCATGATGCGCTTTGATGAAATTACCAAAATACTATAGTAATTTTATAGTGATTGCGTGGGAAGAATATCATTAAAATATAATGCGGGAATGCCCGCTCCAGTTCATGTTGGGAACACTACACTTGAAGTTGTTGACCATTATGTATACCTAGGACAGGCAGTCCAGTTAGGTAGGTCCAACTTTGAGAATGAGATCTCTCGTCGAATCCAACTCGGATGGGCAGCATTCGGGAAGCTCCGAAAAATCTTCGTGTCCGATTTACCTCAGTGTCTCAAGACGATAGTCTATGACCAGTGTGTGTTGCCAGTGATGACTTACGGCAGTGAAACGTGGTCGCTAACTATGGGTCTCATAAGGAGGCTCAAGGTCACCCAGCGTGCAATGGAGAGAGCCATGCTCGGCGTTTCCCTGCGTGATCGAATCAGAAATGAGGAGATCCGCAGGCGAACTAAAGTAACCGACATCGCTCGAAGGATTGCTCAGCTAAAGTGGCAGTGGGCTGGACACATAGCGAGAGGAACCGATGGCCGTTGGGGCGGAAAGGTTCTTGAATGGCGACCGCGCACCGGACGACGCTCCGTGGGTAGGCCCCCGACAAGGTGGACCGACGATCTGATGAAGGTTGCCGGAAGCCACTGGATGTGGGAAGCGCAGGACCGATTGTCGTGGAAATCCTTGGAGGAGGCCTATACCTAGCAGTGGGTGTCGTGCGGCTGATATGATGATGATGATAATGCGGGAAAAAAGAGAAATCTCAATCTCAAGGAGCCGTTTGGGGTTACATTTTCCTATTATATGACATTTTGTTATCTACCCCTTTTTGACATGACATGAGTCTGTCACAGATATGTATGGTTAATGCGCATATGGCCCAGAATGCGGCATGATCCTTTACGTTTTCTATATAAAAATATGGCCCGCGCAAAGCATGTTTTCCTATTAATAGACCCTTAAGCTATAATAGGTTGACATAACTTGAAGTGTGCACCCGACCTAGTTGCCAACTTGCAAGTTATTTAGATGCCAATAAATTATTAATTAATGACTCTACCATGACAGTACGCAAAGTTATCGCGTGAGGAGGCAAAACTCCGAGAACTTTCTTAATTTTTAAACTTCAAATGAGTTGGATGTTAAATTTTAATACCCTCGACGTTTGTTTTATTACATTTGCATAAAACCCGTGGAGGGTAACTTTAGGTATTTTATGTTTTAGTTTAAAATATAGACTGTGACTTAGGGAAAAAGTTACCGAGATAGGTAAGGAAATAATATTAATAACTTTAGTATAATTTTATGCTTCATATGTGAGTGTTTATCTACCTACATAACTAACTAAATACGACTGCTATGATATAAAGTATGACTTTTTTTAGGGTTCCGTACCCAAAGAGTAAAAACAGGACCCTATTACTAAGACTTTAGTTGTCTGTCTGTCTGTCTGTAGCAACAGACAGACAGAGCTCTGTCACCAGGCTGCAAGGATCTCATGAACCTTGATAGCTAGATAGTTGAAATTTTTACAGATGATGTATTTCTGTTGCCGCTATAACAAAAAATACTAAAAACAGAATAAAATAAATATTTAAGGGGGACTCCCATACAACAAACGTGATTTTTTACGGAACCCTTCGTGCGCGAGTCCAACTCGCACTTGGCCGGTTTTTTTTTTTCTACCACAACGGCAGGTTTATT
Organism: Agriphila geniculea; assembly: GCA_943789525.1. Taxonomy (NCBI): domain Eukaryota; kingdom Metazoa; phylum Arthropoda; class Insecta; order Lepidoptera; family Crambidae; genus Agriphila; species Agriphila geniculea. Next base: position 13,511,510 of record OX038894.1, read on the forward strand.
ACTGATCATCAACATCAAGTGACAGTCGCACGCAATTGCTAAGTTATACAATTATTGCTGTTAAAACACAATCTAAGTAGGTACGAATATGTCAGTTTGACAGTAATAATTGTACAATTTAATAGCGATTGCAACTGTCACTTCAAGATTAGTAATAAGGAAGCCGATTAGTGCTTGACCTATTATAAATCACTATCTTTCCCCCGAAGCTTCGCAGGACTACAGATTATATCGTGCGGACGAAGACACATGCCCGACAGTGGGATAACAAGTAGCCTATGTCCTTCCCCAAGTTCCCATCTAAATCCGTACGAAATTTCGTCAAAATCGGTCCAGGCGGTCTAGGCGTGAAAACGTAACAGACAGAAAACGTAACAGTGAAAACGTAACAGTTAAGTGTGTATAGCGATCTGAATCTCCTCCATTCACTCCTTGGATAGCCGTCATCAGATAACAGCACAGTACATCCCTGGCAGGAAACCAAGGCTTTAAAGTTACCTCGTTTGTATGAAAATAACACCTGGTATCCCTAGACAAAGTTGATGTGTATAATATTAGCTTGTAATTTGTTATGCAATAGGCCCCTGATGTGCTACGGGCGAGTCGATTTTTCTAATATATTATTTATCTTAAGAGGCATATTAGGTCTCGATTTCTCTTTCTTTCTTTCTTCATCTTCCTTTCTTCTTTCTTGACTATGATTTTTGCGTAAAATGGCAAATTTTGGCGTTCTCGATCTCAGAAACAATTGTTGAATAGTGCAGAATAGCTATTGAAATAGTTCGTACCGGCCTTGCTTATTGAAAATTTTGCTTAACTTTTTAATTAAACCCAAAATTTCAGAGAAAGATTTTCCCTTTTTTGAGCTCTGGATTAAACTACTGTGCTAATACAAATGAAATAAAAAAAAAATATTATTTCTTTATAGTCGAATAGATCGTAGCGGCCTCAGAATTTTGAAATTATGTATGAAATATGTAAAAGAAATCCCAAACAAAAACCATAAAACTACTAAGAACCCTCAAAATTAACTGTGATTTTCTCCTAGATACATTAATATTATTATGTAAAATTTAGATCATAATAATCTTTTATTCATAAAAATATCTTTCAAACTTTTATTTGTTGTTTGTACTTGTTTGTCTTTCACTAACTTTCGATTACATTTCTGACCCTATAACTTTTAAGTAAATCATATTACTTTTTGGCGCGGACACATATAAATATATTTAGTAAACCCAAAGATTTCTGTAGGTTGTATCGCTAAAATCCGTCAAAATGTAAATTTCGACAAAAATATGTTAAAGGACCCTAAGGCCTGGGCACACCGGCTGCGTAGACACGCGCGTGGTCACGCGCGCGTAGACACGCGTGTAGTTACGCACGTAACTCCCTGACACACCGGGTTACGCATACGTCTACGCGGCACGCAACGCAACCTGTCCCTTGCGTACCCAGTCGCTGCGGCAGCCATCTTTGCGACTCTAGTGCGCGATGTCAGACGAAGATTGAGTAAATGAACTAATTTTTTCGCACTAATTTAATTAGTTTTTATTTAATATCGTTATTCATTACTTAAAAACAAAATAAAACACCACTTACTACCGGTTGTACTAGTACTATTTGTAAACAAATACAACTGAATGCGTAGTCACGCGCGTGGTTACGCGCGTAGTGACGCCCAGCAAAGATACGTGCGTGTTCGGATTTGTTCGGTGTGACGTCCAATAGGGAATGCCATTGACCACAACGTCATCAATGCGTTCCGCTCTGCGTAGGTACGCAGCCTGTTTGTCTCATGGGAGCTGCAATGCGTAGGGTTACGCATCTCTCTACGTGCACGCGTACGTTACGCAAACGGTGTGTTATGTCTCATAAAGTTTCAGGCATTACAACGTCATGGTACGTCTTCGTGCACGCTTACGCATACGCTTACGTATCCGGTGTGTATCGCTTCTTAATATAAAAACAGCGTGGTGATGCCAAAGTCTGAATTTGATAATGCAGAAAATGGAACCACACTACAACACCCGGAATTCTCACCACTACTGAGGACGGACTAAACGAGAAGACAATGCAACTTTTCCCTTGACTTGTGGTCCAATATTTTTTAAAGTATGATACAGGGATGAAACTTGTTTCCAAGTATCTATACTATCATTAGACAACAAAAAACTCTATCCCGGTGAAAAAAAGTTAAAGATGCACTGAAGCCAAAAAAATATATACGAACATACGAATTTTTCGGGCTTTAGTGCATTGTTTTTTTTTTACCGGGATAGGTTGTTTTGGAGCTATTGTAAAAGTCAACCCTAATAATAAAATAAACACTTGGAAACAAGTTTCATTCCTGTACCGTACTTTAAAAAAAATTGGGCCAATAAGTTGTATTGTTATGGTGTCAGGCTCAGAACAATTGGTGTTCTGAGGTGTCTTTTTTATGGACAATGGACAACTTATATTTAAAGTGAAAGTGCCTATATACACGTAGGTATTTTTTTTTAAATATTTTAGTGTTTACTGTGTTTTTTCAAGTAGAAGTTCTCAAACTGAACAAAACAAAACAGCCAATAGACGAATGGATTTATCGAAAAAATTCGGATTTATTTTCGTTTGTTATGTGTCGAACGAGCCACATATCACAAAATGTCGGTCGGATTCTGTGCCCTATCATTTATTTGTCGGACTTTGTGTTTTGACAATTTGAGGTCACTACAACAAACTTTTTTAATCTTTGTTCTCGATGGCGCTGTATAAAATTCCAGGCAAAAAAGATAGAATTGAGTTTAGTTTTAATTTTAAATATTTTTTTTGATGTTGGTAATCGACAAAGTGGCATTCTTCTTCATAATAAAAGCCCATTAGAGTCGATTAAATACAGAAAGCGCTCATGGCGGAGCTTGATAGACCGATCGTACTCGATCACGTTTGTAAACAACGCTCGGTCCGGCCAGGTTTAGGATGGGTGACCGTTAAGTGGCAATACAACTGAGCGCTTCCGTGATTCGGAGGGAACGTTAAACCGTCGGTCCCGGCTGTTGTCATCTGATAACAGTCGTTAAGCCAAGTCAAAGGCCTTACAGGCGGCTTGATAAACTCTAACACCAGAGGTGGCCACTTATCCTCATACGATAAGAAAAAAGAAGTACGGGAAGTAGACTTCCCCTGCGGGAAGATGTTATCATTCTACTGGTGGCAGGCTGGTGTGAAATCGCATTTCAACCGCTTTCATAGGAAAACTATGCTATCTCAATTTTGTCCGGACCTCGAACGTATTAGATTTTATCTATTTATAAATTATAAATATTTAGTCAGTTTTTACCCTTACGTGATGGATGAGCCTTGGTTTCGTAATAAATTATATTTTCGCAGAACCGTTTGTCCACCAACGCCGTCTTAGGAACGTCACGAGATGACCGCACCGATATAACAGTAAATACATTTACCACAAAATAGTCAGTCTTTGTGTGCATGCATTTACTATGACAGCCTGTTCCCGCAAACCCATCTCATCATTTTGAGTCTAGATAAAACTTACGCTGTCATCCCGTCCTGTTGATGTCTAACGCGGCGTTGGTGTCCAAACGGCGTACTAAAATACAATGCAGTAAAATGCTTTCAAATATTTTCTTACTGTCAAAAATATTATAAACTCTCCAAAAAACTCCATTCATCAGTAGTCACGTACAGGATAATAGGATTGTCCGTTTGTATGCCAACTCTGGCTAATTATTTAATCCCGTTATCGGAACAAGCGTGATTGCGAGAATTTCGCCTATGGCAACACCTGCGTTAACTAATTCATTACCGACACTAGCTAAGTTGCTAATCAGTGTAGGTAAACAACTTCTATAATTGGGGAATAAGGTGTAATTACTTCACTGATTTCGGATGTTAGGCCAGTAAAATCTTACAAATGTTTTTTCATTTTGACCCAAGTTTCATGGCACGGTAATCTATGAATATTGTATCATAATGTATTAACACCAGCAACCCCCTCAATGGGGGGCTGAGACAATGCCCCACCTATCTAGATTCTAGATGCTATCCGCATTGTTTTGTGGTATGCGTCCCACAAATATATAGCTTAATTTTTGGTATGTTATTTGGACTCCTTAGGAGAGTGTGGAACTATGTTTTGCAAGCAAAAAAAGTTGTGCTAGCTGCGTTATACGTGAAAAACTGCAAAAAAATTCAGTTTTTGCAGTTCTATACAAAAACTATGGGCGTTTGACATTAGTTGTTACTATTATTTTGTAAGTGTATTAAATTTCAAACAATTGAAACCAACCCTCAGCTTCATATGTTAAATAGCTTTTGAGATATGATGCTTAAAACATTGACACTCACTGGCATATCTAACCGCCTACACCGTTATTTTCATACAAACATGCTCACTTCACAGTCTCATAAATAAAAATAGTTGTGCATTTCTGCAATGATTTGTATGTTGATAGATTAGTAAGATACTCATTTTTTGAATAAAAATGTCAAATACTCAATTTATACACCTCTCAATTTATCCAAAAAGGAGAAAAGGTAAACCAATATAAATTATGCATATAATAATTATGTATAAAAATTATGCATTGCTTTACTGCATTTTTGGCAAAATTGAGAGATGTCTATGCTTATTTGACATTCTTATTCGAAAAACGAGTACTTTCCTAATCTATCAACAATTTAACATACAAACCATTGCAGAGATGCACAACCAATTTTATTTATGAGGTTAATTTAGCATGTTTGTATGAAAATAACGGTGTAGGCGGTTAGATATGCCGGTGAGTTTCAATGTTTCAAGCATCATATCTCAAAAACTATTAGATATACGGAGCTGTGGGTAAGCTATAATTGTTTTAATGGGTGAGCTGTGGGTTAGCTATATTATTTTATTCATTTTCAAAATGAACCGGGCAACTAATGTCAAAGCCCATAGTTTTTCAATAAAACTGCAAAAACTGAAAAAAAACAGTTTTTCACGTATTATAACGCAGCTAGCACAACTTTTTTTGCTTGCAAAAGATGGTTCCACAAAAATGCAGCTTTACATCGCGTTTTGAGTTTTAAATGTAGAACTTTACTAGGCTATGTGTGTGGGGAAAAATAATTTTCTCTTTTCGTCATTTTTTTATTGATCCCAGTGTGGGGGCACAATTGACTTAACTTAAGCGAGTCCGCCCACGGACTACTCTTTGCAGCTGCGATAATCACGGCAATTTTTTCGGCCATAATTTTTTTAGTGATTTTGTGAGAGTTTTTTTTAGCCCGTTTTGTGAGCGACTTTTAGTAGCTCGAGGGCGTTTATAAACTCTGAATCTGCGACAAAAATCACTTAGCTATTAATCGGTCATGGGCTGGCATGCTAAAAATGGAAAAGAATTTGTATAAAATTTTCTGTCAAGTCTGGTCTATTCGGAACTATCCAAACATGACATTCTTGCGAATAAAATATCAAATCATCTTGTTAAAAAAAAATCAAGACAAGTCATTAACTTACCCTGAAACTTGTATTTGGAACAACAAAACTGAAAAGTATTAAATATCATTCTGTGGCAAGCGTTACTAATACCCAATTGTGTAATCCAATCGTTAGCGTGTCTTCACACTGACCAGAAAGACAATAGTAGCTGACCTGCTGATCGTAGCTAGGGTTACCAGATTACAGGAATTTTCCTGACATGTCAGGAAATTTTGGCATCCGTCAGGAAAACAGGAAAAAACTGTAGTTGACAGGGATTTTTGAAATCCCAAATAGTGTAAAAACATAATTTTAGTGAGAAAAAATACCAAACGTCAACTAAATGAAGAATGTAGATGTAGGTCTACAAAATATCAGGAAATGTATTGAAAAGTCAAGCAATCTCATTATTGGATCTGGTAACCCTCATCGTAGCTGACCTCTAACCAGAAATTAGGTAAAATAAGGCGTGTTCTGTGTCAAATACAACCTTAAATTAAAGTGTTCAAGAAATACTTTGTTTCTTCTTCTAACAAAGGTTGTATTTAATTGTAGCATCATCCAGAACATAAATTCGAGGTTGAAAAGTCAGATTTAAATGGCATACTCAAAATAGTATTCATAAACATTACTATTGGGTCTCACTGTGCCCGAGGACGCACAGTGGCCAACGAACGGATCATACATTACAACGCAGTGCGTTCGCGTAGTCAAGGGTCGTATGAGTGTTGTTAAACAACACTAACTTTGTGAATACTGGTGTTAGACGGTTACTAAATTCAACCGAGCTATGGATTTAGTCGAATATATTTAACTTCAACCAATTTCGAATGTTTCCCAAATTCAGTTTGGCACATCTTGGCTTCCACCAGTTTGTCACTATTATCACAGAATATGGCAAAACACTATTTGAAAATTCAATGGTTACCAATTTTATTTTAGTTTTAACTATGTATTTGTGATTTCGTGAATTTGGTTACAATTAAATTACTAGTTAATACTATTGCATGTAGTCTCTATTTTACGTAATTCTGTATGTATTGCGTTACGGTTTATAAAAATAGGCAATTTATGGGCATTCAAGTATTTACCTCACATCGCCTTATGCAGCGGTTGTCGTTGTAACTAAGCATCCCATATGAACAAGCCCTTACAATTGCAGTTTTGGCTCGCTGCCAACACTCGACTATTATCCACAAACATTAAACTCAGTATCGGATTATTGCAATTTAGATAATGTTTTAATCGGGTAATGTTTTACTGATACCGAATAAGTTTCATTGACAACACCGAAAATATTCGGCATATAAGCTGTAACGTGCTTTTTGTTAGGCCATTTGCGGGAAGTTCTACTCGAGATTCGATTGGTTGTTTCTTTCTACATCATGTATCAAAAAAACCCTGTCAGATCCTGAAACAGGTGATGGTGTTACTAAAACTGAACAACTTTTTCCAAGGAACATAGGTCGAAAAATGTTTTTTTTTTCAACTTTCCATAGTAAAAGTCAGTCAGCTGATTTTGTATATGGGAGTATGAATTTTTTTTTCGTTGTTCGACTTCATGTTCCATGGAGAATGTTGTTCAGTTTCAGAAATACTATCACCTGTTTTAGGATCTGACAGGTTTTTTAATACACGATGTCCTATATCCAAAATAATTGACCGAGCGAAGCGTCTCTGCTTCAGCTTGGGAAAAAAATCTTTCGTATGTCCTTCCCTGTTGTCCGTTTGTTTTCCATTTTTCAACCGATTCCTGTGAAATTTTGTGAGCAGATTCGGTAATTATATAGAATTTTTTAGTTGAGCCAGTTTTAGGCTTTTTTTTAAATAGTGTCGATATGTAAAATAAATATTTCAGCCGTTTCGAAAAATTATCAATGTTACAAAACTTTTTGTTACAGGTGCAAAGCAATTTTTTTATTTTTAGAAGACTCAAAAGTTCAAACATTTCTGACCAATATTCGAAAGAAAATAATAAGGTTGTATCAGAACCTATTGGATTAAGAGCTAGCCCCGGAAATAGGTAATACAATTTACAGAGCGATAAAATCCCTCTAGTCGGTGTGCATTCTAGCATTCTAGCATAAAATGGCAATCCATATAGGACTGAGTATATTATTTGCTTAGAGCAACGCAGCTCCATCCGGTACGGAAGCCCGTGTTGCTCTAAGATTATTTGTTTTTAAATAAGTACTTATATCATTGACCTCTATATTATTACACTGGACTGGCTGCTGTCAAACTGCTCTTGTGCCTATTTGATTTCCGCCATTTTGGCGCTGTAGGACGTAGCGTGAGCATAGCGTGAGGGACATGGTACTAAAGTCTGAAGTGTAGAGAGACCATCATGGCAACCATTTTCATTGTACACGTCAAAATTAGTTCTTTAGACTCACGCTAGTGGCGTTTCAAATAGGCACAAGAACTTTGCTGTAAAATCATACAGACAGCCAGTCCAGTTAATAAGAAAAAAAATGTTTCATGTCAGTGACTTATGTACAATTTGAGCTACTTTGCCACTAGTATAGAAAGTTAAGCACAATAAATTCTGATGACTCTAATGAGATTTTAAAGAATGAATGGGAGATCATCGAACAAAATAAAAACATGTCAAAATCCTTATAAACTATTTAAAAGTTGCTTCCTTCGGCCTCATCGTCACTTCAAAGCACTAACATAACCCGTCGAGGACAAAAATTTGATATTCATGGTTCGGTTTTCGTAGTAGGTAGATCCAAATATTTTTTTGTACATCTCGATTGCGTAAAAAAACTACGATATGTTCCCGAAGGGATGTCAATCATAGAACGGCATTTTTGAGTGAGCGACAGGCCGAATATATTTTTACGGGCAGCAACAAGAAATTAAAATCCTGACGGTACGAAAGATAAATCCTTTTTTTTTACAAAACCTGGACAGTTTTTCGACGCTGATATGTTCGAGCTGTAGATAAAAGAACCGATTTCCTAGCGAAGGGCTTATTTTTAATTTTAAATTGATTTCTATTCTTGGTATTAAAATAAGTAAGTAAGATTTTACCCGAAGAGTGTGTGCTGGGGTGTGACAAACCCCTAATGTTATAACTTTACACAGGTAAAATATCTTTTTAATTTGCTATGCTACATTTTAGCGGCTTTGTGCAGCTGGAGGAAAGGGATTGCAGGAGGAGAAACTTGCATGATCGCGGTGTTGCCCTGGTTCAGAATACACATGTGCAAACGTCCGTGGGGTAGGTCACACCCCACCACATAGTTCGTGTATATATTTTGTGACAATTTTTTTAGCGTTTGGCTTGGTTTTTTTAGCAAAGTTTTGCTTTTCTTAGGTTGTTAATAAAAAAATACAATAAAAAGTGGTGAATTTACGACTTGTGTCATGGCTGGATGAAGTTTTGGAATTTTCTTCAGATGAATGTAAAATAATTTTCGATGAAAACATTGTACTGATTTTGATTCAAGTTTCTAAAGTGTTACTAAACTACTTTCCCAGTTTAAATATTTTTATTTTATTGAAGAACTCATGTTTTTTGAAGTTACTAAAGTTTTTTTGTTTAAGTTAAACTTGTTGATTATTGTGATTATTTAAAATAATGATTAATAATGAATAAGTAAATCAATAAAAATACAAAGAATTTACATTATTTTTTATTTGAATTACACTTAAATAATCCCTAAATAAAATATACAGCAGTCGTTTGATGTTATTTCAGGGAAAAACTTATTTTACATGCCATTTTGTATTGGGGTATGTCACACCCTGCCACATACAATATGTAATTTTTTGTCACCACACTCCCGCCGGGTTAAAGAGTTAAAGAGAAGCTTGATGGCGCAGTGGTTTGGCCACAGATTAGATAATAGTTACTGGCCTGGCCCATCGATTACTTTCTTAAGGGTCGGTCATGGGATATGTGACCAAAACATTATAATCTCGAGCTCCTTCGTGCTTAAAAATGGCTGATGGTCAAAATGTGCGTGGAAGTGATTTTTTACTAAAAATAAATACTAACACGCATATTATACGCCATATGCTAGAACTTAAAGAACCAATAAAATCCAACTAAATTAAATAATCCTAAAATAACACCGTAAATAATAAATCATTTCAATAAGTAAAAAACTTGAACGTTATTAATCCAATGAAGCGCTCATGGCGGAACTTGACAGACTGATCATACTCGATCACGTTTATTAAGCAACGCTCGGTCCGGTCAGATGTCGGATGGGTGACCGTTAAAGCGGCATTACAACTGAGCGCTTCCGTACTTCAGAGAGCACGTTAAACCATCGGTCCCGGCTGTTGTCATCTGATAACAGTCGTTAGGCCAAGTTAGATGCCTTTCAGGCGGCTTGATAAACTCTAACACCAGAGGTGGCCACTAATCCTCATTCGATAAGAGGAAGAAGATCCAATAAAAGTAATCGTCAAACCCTAAATGTTTATCAAATTAACTACCAGATACATTACAACAAAGAGTTGATACCTAGCTTTGTAACTTTAGACATATTTGTTTGTTTAAGCCCTTTAAAAAGTCACACGCTTAATAAATTTTGTTAGCTCTCTCTTTGTCTGAACAAGTGCGTTGGAAAGAGACAAAAACCCATTCGGGAACAGTACATCACCTGTTAAACCTTCAATAATTCAGGCGCGTAAAACGCTGTTTAAGCTACGGTCGGCCGTCTATTACACCGAAGTATAACTGTTACACTTTGCGAGCATTCGTATGTGTAAATGGGAAAATATTCACTGAAATCACATAAACAAAAGGTTAAATGTTAGTACATACTAATAACACATTTTTTTTTAGTTGGTAATGAGTAGGTATGTTTCATTGGTGTTGCTGGCTCTAAGTTTAAAAATATATTTTGAGGTGAATGTCTTATATAAGTACTAGTGTTCAACTTAAAATTAAAAGCATGCAATCTCAATAAATAAATAGAATAAAAATTAAAAACAAAATAGATTGGCAATAAGAGACTTGCGGACCCACACTGTAATCATGAGGCCACATTAACACGATGGACCGTGCCGGACCACGCATATGACATGAGAAAACGACAGAACGTACCTATAGAAAATTGATCTTAAAGGCCTACTCAAACCTCAGCGGTATCTGCTACCGCCGTAATTAGCGGTAATACTTAAGCGATATCCCACGCGTTAATTTGTATGGTATTTTCGCAGCTGTCACGAAACCGGAATCGCATATTGGATGGGTACGCGACACGCACCGCGTGTTCGGCGAAATATTTAAATCCCCCACGGACGCACCTCGCGCCGCCTGCCCGCAACGCTCGCGTCGCACACCAGTACCGCTACCACCTCCGGTAGTGGTACAATTTCGCTATGGTTTGAACAGCACGTTATCCGCATACCCATTGGGATATCGTCACCGCCACCGGTAGAGGATACCGCTGAAAATTGAAAAGACCGTAATTCACTGAAAATCGTTTGACGGTCACGGTCGGTTGAAGACATGGCCTGTCCGCCAATATCCGCCAGATATTTTGTCTGGTAGACAAGGGCAAACGTCGGTCGGTCAAACGATTTTCAACTTAAAGTCCATTAAATAAAAACTAAATTCAACTACGTTCTATTATTCTGTCATATTGTGTCTGGTTCGGCCCAGTCCGTCTTGTGAATGTGGCTTGAATGAGCTAGCTTACATGACGTCATGAGTTATTTTGTTTTATTGCTACTCATTTCCAACGATGTTATAAAAGATTAAGGCGTCACCAGTTTGTTATGTTCTCGAAATAACGTTACACGACTGTACAATGTTCACCGTTTTTGTTACACGACGGTGTAACAGCACCCACGTAATCCCAGTTTTAGCGCTCCGTTAATCCGCGGTTGGTATTCTCCTCCGCAGATTTATTACAAGCATCTAGAACCTTATTCAATTAGCCCCAAAAGCTTAACTGCGACGATAGCTGAATTGCGAGATAAATGTGCTTATTAGCAGAATTGTGCTTTTGCGATGTTCACACTAACTCCCCAGTCATAATAAGCAAAGTACTTGTTCTTTAATACTATCATAGTGTAACATTATCTTTTTAAGGGGCCATAATAGGAAAACATGGTTTACGCGGGCCATGTTTTTATATAGAAAACGTAAAGTTGTAGCCACAAAAAAAAACATACGACAAGCTAAAGAGATTATCTAGTAGCTACAAGTATTCAAATGAATATAAACCTCACAGATGACTGTAAAAAAATCAGAATATCATCAAAAGCGCTTGTCGCGGGCCATATTTTTGGAGCAAATAATTGCGGAAACGCATGGAATTTTTCGATGTTTTTGGTTGTTTTTTCATCATTATCTTTAGCACAATTATCTTTTTTGAAAAAAATTGGAGCAACTGCACAGTACAGTAAAGTGTATTTCGATCTACATCAACGTAAAGTGTATTTTGATGTAGATCAAAATACACTTTACTGTGCAGTTGCTCCAATTTTTTTCAAGAAAGATAATTGTGCTAAAGATAATGATGAAAAAACAACCAAAAACATCGAAAAAGTGCAGAAGTGAAGTTATTTTCCATACTCTTGTCTTGAACAAATGATGATTGATGATTGACTCTAACAAATGATTTCACATAACGGAGCCTTAACACGTTTTAAGGGGTTCCGTAGCCTAAATGGCAAAAAACGGAACCCTTATAGATTCGTCATGTCTGTCTGTCTGTCTGTCCGTATGTCACAGCCACTTTATTCCGAAAGTATTAAGAGTACACAGTTGAAACTTAGGAGGTAGGTGTATTCTGTTAACCGCTTATTGATTTTAACATAAAAATAAAAAAATAGAAGGTTCTAAGGGGGCTCCCCATACATGGAACTGATACTAAACATTTGTTTTTCTTCAAACCAATGCGTGCGGGGTGTCTATAGATAGGTCTTTAAAAATGACATTGAGGTTTTTAACACATTTTTTTCTCAGTCAAGCGTTTGAAAGATATACACCGCCAAAGTGGTAAAATGTGTACCACCCCAACCTTAACTTTTGAAATAAGAGAGTGAAGAATCTAAAAAAAATATATGCTGTAAATCTTAATAAACACTTTCAACGAAAATTAGTTTGCACAACATACGTTTTGCAGTTTTTGAGATATAGCACATTTTCCAAAACCGCAAATATAACTTTGTCATTCATACCAAAACAGTGAAAAACAAAGTTATTTTTGCAGACGAAAAATGATAGTGGTATTAAATATGGTATGATATAAAGTAACTACGGAACCCAACGGCGCGTGGCCCGACACGCACTTGGCCGGTTTTCATTAGGTTGCTTTCTTATTTTATTCTTTGTTTGTCCATAATTTTAAGAAAACGATTTTTATAGTGAAGAAACTACTTTCTCTCTGCGCAAATCAACGAGGCGCAAATTGACAAATGACCACTTTTTATTCGGTATCGCACTTTTTAGGGAATAGTTTGGATATAATAATTATTATTGTCTGAGAAAAAGCGAAAAAGCCTTGAAAAAGCACTTTATTTCGTCGTTAAACCACAGAATAGATACCTATTATTACAAAACGAGGTCCCATTTCCTTGTAACGAAGTGCTTGATAAATCGACGCGTCATAACCGCTAACCGAATAAAAAACAAATGAAACTCGGAAACGGTTGCAAACATTCGTGCGGAAATAGATTTGCATGAAACTCCAGTTTTTCCAACAATTGTATTATTGTGTCTTTTGTGAGATATGTACCTAGGTGTTATGTTAGTTAAGAAACTTTCGCAATAGTAGATCGTGGGATAGGTGACCGATTATGTTTTAATAAGCTCCTCATTGCATCAATAATCAATAATTTATTTGCTAGAATGCGGTACATAAAGGTCTTAAATTATTTCATATTATCACATCACATTTTGAAAGAGGAAACTGGCTGAGTGAGTGACTGACTGACATATCAACGCACAGTCCAAACCGCTGGGTCTAAAGTCTAGAGATTCCAAATAATATTAAATAGACATTTCGACTTTAAACTTCGTAGGAGCAAAACAAATAGGCAAACACATTTCCAGTTATTTTCTGAAAATCATCCCCATAGTTAAGGGGTAAATGTGGTAAAAAAATACCTAAAAATCGATATGGATGTCGTTATTGAAGTTTTATGGGATGTTGTGGTTAAAAAAGGGGTTCAAATTTAGAATGGAAAAATAATGTAGCAGGAGTGGGAGCGGGAACGGGAATGGAAACGGAAACGGAAACGGGATAGTCATATATCTCTGGATCCAATTCTGAATTTTATAAACTAGCTTCCGCCCGCGACTTCCTCGCGAGACATCGCACTTGGTGCGGACCCGCCTGATCACGTAAAATCGGCTGAAAGTATGCAGATTTTAATAGTTTCCTTATTTTTAGAAAAAATATTGTTTAGCACCCGTTCTCCTATAGTTGTACCTACATTTATTATATAATTTATTTTAATAATGTTATTTTATCTTTGTGGACTTTCCACGTCGCTTGCAAGAATTAATCTTTTATTCTTATCGTTATAATGTTGAGGAAAAACCTTGTTTACTTTCCATCCCTGTTTCAAACATAAACAATAAATTATATGTATACCTGACATCACCTTAACATAATAATGTTGATAATATTTGAAATTCCTTAAAACAGGGAAACACATATTGTGGTTGCGTTTCCTAATTATATAGAAAGGAAAACATTAATGTAATTATAGACCAAAATAATTAAACATGTATTTGTCAAGGAAATATTTTAAAAATTACTCCATTGCTCCCATGCAAGGAGAATAAAACAAACAGGAAAAAAATTATAGCTTTTGAACCGACTTCAAGAAAGAAGGAGGTTTTCAATTCAATAGTAGATATTTTTTTAAAGATATCTTTAAAAAAATCTTAATTTTACTAAAAAGTCTCATTGGGTGTTCGCCGATCGATGATCGGCAAACTCACGTTTCGACGAAAACAGTCTTTTTAGGATTCCGTACCAAAATGGTAAAAAAGGAACCCTTATGGTGTGACTCAGTCTGTCTGTCTTTCTGTCACAGCTGGATATCTCGAGAACTACTCATGGTATCAACTTGAAATTTGAAATAGTTTAAGATGACACTTGCCCAACTATTTAGCAAATAAGAAATAAATTAAAAAATAAATACCTTTTTTACAACAAGGACTGAAAAAGGGTTTTAAAAATTTGAAGTGGGGCTACTAGGGCATGTGGGGTTATGTATTTGCATAAAATTTTAAGGCATAATATATCATAGCATAATATGATTTCGCCGAATGATGTTTACGCATAATATTATTTAGTCATAACAGCTTACGCATAATTTTTTTAAGCATAACTACTTTAAGCATAATCATGTTTATGCATAATATTCTTTAGCATAAATTTAAACACGCATAATGTTATTTACGCATATTTTTATAAACAAAAAATCACGACGTTTAAAATCATGAAAGAACATTTTACCTAAAATACAAAATCCCAAAGCTTAAAAAACCGAAGGTTAATTGAGGGTTACATGCCAGCAGGTCGGTTCTGGCACTTCGCCGGCCGCTGCCGCGGCACGCTCGCTTCACTCGCTCGGCTCGTGCGTTGTTGGTCGCAATGGAACCTTACCTCCTCCTCGCTCGCTACGCTCGCTCGTCGTAGCACCTAATAGACCTAAACAGACTTTCGGGATTTTTAACTATCGGCATTTTAACTTTATGCATTTTAACATTCGAACTATTATCAGTCATTTAATAATCGATCTTTTAAGTTTCGGTCTATTGGATATCGACATTAAGAATTTTCGGTATTTTAAAAATAGGTGTTTTATGAGTCGATATTAAGGTCGTATGTGTTATGAGTTTTTGACATTTTAATACAATGCCTACCCCTTTTGCATGAAAATAAATAAGTGCGTAAAAATATTTTTTCTTATTGTTTTTGATTTTTATGTCTAAATAATATTAGGCGAATAGAAAATATGCCTAATAACATTATGCGAAAACAAATTAGTCTAAATGATAATTATGCTAATATAAATAGTATGCCAAAAAAACAATTATGCGAAAGTATTATTATGACAAAAAATATTATGCCAAATCTGTTATGCCAAATCAAATTAGGTATAAAACAATTATGCGAAAACAAGGGATCCCTCATATGAAAGAGCGCCGTTTGCACGTATTCAATCATTTTTTTTTTTAGGCCGCATAGTTTTTAACTTATGATGAAAAATGTAAAAAAATACCGTTCCCCTATCTCCGAAGTTTCCAAAGAGAAAAATCTGAAATAATTGCTAAAGTTATAGCAGTTTTTATAAAGATTGCAGGAAAAATAAACCGATGTCTCAATATAGCCAACTTTAAAAAAAATATCAAATTTCTAAAAAAAGTTAACATTAGTTCCACTATCGGTCAAGATATGGCGCTGACCTAAAACTGCAATACTAATTTTATTATTCTACTCTGCAGTGTGGTTTGATGGTGCAATTATGATGGTACGGAACCCTCGGTGCGCGAGTCCGACTCGCTCTTGACCGGTTTTATTCCTTTAATGTTGGTACAACAACGTAATAAATAAGTACTTACACAAAACTATATTATATCAAAACTTCCTTCAAAACCTAAAAGTAAAAACAGCTTCAAAATTGAATAGCTCTAAAAAGCAAGAAATTAAATTCAAATCATCAGTTAGGTACGCATTACAAAACAACCCACCCACCTTCAATAGACGTTTATAATTAAAATTGGTAAACGTATGTAATGATTTTAATATTATTTCTTGATTTTTAGAGCTTATTAATTTTGAAGTTATTTTTTTTTTATTTTCAGATGTTTACTGCGGTCTGCGGTCAGGTCAAAGTGAACGTTGCCCGCATCATATGTGAACAACATTGTCGGTCAGGGCAATCGGTCCGCGGTCCGGTCAGGGCAATCGGTCAGCGGTCCGGTCAGGGCAATCGGTCAGCGGTCCGGGCAAGGAAATTGGTCAGCGATGCGGGCAGGGCAAACAGCGGCATTTGACTGCATGAATCAGTAGTGATCAGTTCTTTTGTGTTTTAAAAGAAAATATTGTCGGGTGGATTCAATGGGAATATTCCATATCCCAAAACGGGAATATACCCGGGTAGAATCCCATCTCTACGGCCCGCCGTCCGCCTGATGCCCTCTGCCCGCCGCCCGCTGCCCGCTGCCCGTACGGGTCCTGCCTTCCCCCGCGTTCTTTGATCATGCCCGCATGGTTGGATCAATGTTATTCATACATAATGCGGGCAGCGTTCACTTTGACCTGACCGCAGACCGCAGAACGCATCCAGTGTGCCAAATCCTTTATTATTCCTGTAACAAAAGGTTAAAAAAACAATACTTTATTCATCAGTGAATTCTATGAAAATCCTAAACTTTGTAGAAACCATTTTTTTATTATTGGTCAAGAGTTAATTTATCATTTTATAAATACGCCTTTGACATTGGATTGCAAGTGATCCAAAGCCACAACATATGACTAAACAGTAAGTCACTACTTATAAAATTTAAAATAATTTAGATAATAAAAAAAAACTAAGAAAAAGATTGCACATTAAAAAGATGTTGACACACTTAAAAAGGGTTAATAACATATTGATGTGTTTTTTTGTGTGTGTCGGTTACTTTTTCGAAAAAAAAAACATACACATTCTACACAAATGTCTGAACAGCTGATCGAGTTTTGTATGAAAGTCGATTATTTTGTCTGTTTTCGGAAAAGTCGTAAAACAAATGTTGTTGTTTATGATGTAGTAATATCTACTTCTGCGAGGTTGTTGGTGTTTTAAAAATAACCCTGTAATTTGGAACCTCTCTCCCTGCGTGAGGGCACGAATATATCATCATCCTTACTAATAATATAAATGCGAAAGTACGTTTGTTTGTTTATTTTGTTTGTTACGCTTTCACGTCTTTACTACTAAACCGATCATCATGAAATTTAGCATACACGTTGTCAGGGTTACAGCGAAGGACATAGGGTACTTTTCATCCCGAAAAACATTGTTCCCATAGCAAAAAAACTTTCCACACAGACGAAGTTGCGGGCGGCCGCTAGTTACGTATTAATATTATTTTATTTTACTAGTTTTTTATTGCACTACTTAACTCATGCCCAAAAATTATTAATTTAGAGACGAACATACACTTAGAATTAAATTGATGATTAGTAACTTTAAATATAATACTGTGACTTATTACACTGTGGTCATAAAACATTATCTGTTATGGTTCGAGGAAATGGTATTTATATTGTAATTATCATTGAGCATAACTTTATTATTTAGCAAGTAGTCATTGCAGTCGGTCGTACTTATTTTAATTTTATACTTTTTTATAAGAATCATTAATTATGGCCATTAAAATATTATTACACTGTTTTATCTTATACTTCGTGTTGGGAATAGGTAATTCTGGTAAGAAATCTTATCATATTTTGTAAACATTAATGCACATCAACAAGACAAGTCTTTATAGGTAACTCTTCAAAACTCTCAGATAAATACAGAATACTAAATAATATACTAGAAAGGACATGTCCCATCGCGCCTATGTCATTTGCCTCACCATTCTCAAAAAATGAAAGTCTATCGCGCCTTAATCAAAATATAGTAGTATGTCAGAGTAGGTATTTTACTCTAGAATCAGAATAATAATTATTTTCTGCATTAAAAAGTGGGATTTTTAAGTTAAAACGCTTTTAAATCACAATTTTTCATCATGATAGTACTATTCACTTACATTTTTTTCACAAAATACTTCAGAAAACAACTTAATGTTTTTGTAATTGTTTTTCTAAATATAAAACAATTCTTGACTGATACTATACCTTAAAAAAATGTAATTGGCATTTTTTAATTATGAAAGTAACTAAATAAAATGAAACTGGGGCAACGCTGGGACATCTCCTTTCTCACATTGGTGGAATAACGCTGGCTTGCAGCTTAAGAGTGTGATATACTAGAAGAAATTCGACGAAGCCACTAGTGACAAGGTAGCCCAGCGGTCAGAGAGCATTAATTGAACCAGACATCCAAAGGTCACGGGTTCGATTCCCGTCCAAGAATTAATCTGGTGTGAGTCGTATTTTTTCTACTAAATTATTTAGTATTGTATAAAAATAGCATTGTGAATGCAAAACTCTCAAATTTTGAAATTATAAATCTTGAATGGTAATTATTGATCTAAATCATAAAAGTTTCATTTTCAACAGTAAAATTAGTAAAAACTCGCTTTAATAACACGTATTGTGAAATGCTATATTATTAAGCAATAGACTTTTTTAAGATTTTTTTAAAAAGTTAATACATAAAAAATAATAAAGAACGCATTGTTTATTATTGATGAAAACAGCGCAAGAAAATAATGAAAAAACTTAAAGAAACTTAACTCAATACAAATAACTTTAGCATTATTTCAAGGAAGGAAAAAGACTTAAAAAAACTCTTTTAATCTAAATGTTTTTTCTTCTAACTGTACGAATCTAGATTCGATTAAAACAATAAATATTTTAGGCAAACCGAAGGTCGGCGCAGTTGACGGAATAAAAAAACATTAAAATAATTCGATCCGGTGACTGCGCCCGTAGGTCCAGTTAATAAGGCTCATTCTACGAGCTCAAAATTAATGGAAAACCGCAAATTGATGTACAGCATAGCCGTTTGGTACACGTATACTTGAGGTCAAAAAAAATTTAGGACCCGCAGTTCTTAAAATTCTTCCCTTAGGAGAGGAGTTATGATGTCATCGTTATGACGTCATAGAACAAAACAAAAATTTTGTTCTAAAACATATCGTATATGGTATCGAATGAAAATGCTTGCTGAGTTGGTTCTAAAAATACATATATCACAACATTTTCAGCCACTTGTTTTAAATTAAACCAAAAAACATTTTCAAAATATACCATGTTTGGGCTCCTACAGATACGATGTGGTCAAATTATTTTTTGTAGAATACACCTAAGGCGTGAAATACACAGAAGAGATGCGGCGGAGATAAGGCGCAGATACGGCGGCGATGCCGGCGATACGTGTATTTGATTGGCCGAAAGCATCCGAAAGTCTCACATCTGCACCGTATCGCCGCCGTATCCGCGCCGCGTCGCTTCTGTGTATTTCACGCCTTAAGAGTTAAATAAAGTACCGAATGGCTTTGCTGTACACTGATTTGCGGTTTTTTTATACGAACAGTCAATGGGGGATACTTGAGACTACAGTATTACTTAGGACATTTCTAATGATAATTTTTGACTATAAAACACTTTTCAACGGATACTAGCGCGGTTTTATTGAATGTACTTTGGTATTTAGTTGGTATTTGGTTAGATTTTTGGTTTTCCCGACGTTTCGGCACCTTTGCAGCTGCCGTGGTCACGGGGGACTGAAGCTACCCGTGAGCCTACCCTCAAGCGATGAATTTTTTTAGACGTTCAGAAAATAAAATTTAACAAAATTTTTAATTATTTTACGTTGATTTATAATTTAATTTTATGAATTATTTAATGCTAAAAAGAGAGAGAATCTACTGAAACTACCACCATTTCATAAAATTGGGAGGCCCCTCCAAGAAAGAAATGGCGAAAGAAAACTTGGAGAGGAAGCCGACCTCCGTCTTTTGTTCAGACCAAATACCAAACCAAATACAATACCAAACCAAATTCAAACCAAATACCAACTAAATACCAAAGTACATTCAATAAAACCGCGCTAGTATCCGTTAAAAATCGTTTTATTTCATGTCTAGTGAGCGCGTAAGCTTGAGAAGTGAATAAATTTTTGACTAATTATTATGGCAACATTTACATAGTGCTGGAGCAGAGAAGTTGCTGTCAACATCACGGAAAAGATAAAGTTTTAACTTGGTACGTAAAACGTTAATATTTTTCGTGTCCTAAGTAATACTGTAGTCTCAAGTATCCCCCATTGACGGTACGAGTAGGAGTTAAGAGTGGGCGCAGTAGCCGGAAGACTCAATAGGTACAAAGAATAAGAATGATTTTTGTTTTCAGAAATATGTATGCTACCAGACGAAGGAGGTGTGGGGAAATGTATAGATATCAATAAATGCCCCGAAGCGGTTAGTTTGGCCAAACTCGCCAAGACAAACAGGACTATTATGAGACAGTTAAGAAGGCTGAGATGTGGCCCACGTGATAATGTTAAAGTAAGTTTTAATAAACTATTTGTAAAAGAAACACTACTCCACGAAGCAGGAAAGTCTTCCCACAAGATAAACCTGTTAATCTGACGTCATAACTACGATTTGACAGTAGAGGTAAGATAGCCATTTCCTCAGGTTGAGGATTAGGGTCTAGTTCTCTTCCACCTTCGGCCTTATCGTTCTTAAGAGGCATATTACAGTGATTTTTGCGTAAAATGGCCAATTTTGGGGTTCTCGATCTCAGAAACAAAAATACATTCATAGTTTTGACTTATTGAATAGTGTAAAATAGCTATTGGAATAGTTCATAGCGGCCTCGCTTTTTTGAAAATTTGCTTAACTTTATAATTAAACCCGAAATTGCAGAGAAAGATTTTCATAAAATGCGCGAAGGCACTTTTTTGGGGTCATGGATTGAACTACTGTGCTAAACAAATGAAATAAAAAAAAAATTGAATATTATCTCTTATATAGTCGAATAGTTCATAGCGGCCTCGGAATTTTGAAATTATGTATGGAATATGTGAAAAAAAAATCCCAATCAAAAACCATAAAACTACTAAAAACGCTCAGAATTAACTGTGAATTTCTCCTAGATACATAATTATTATTACGTAAAATTAATATCAAAATAATCTTTATCATTTCATAAGAAAATCAAATTTCATACTTTTATTTGTTGTTTGTACTTGTTTTTCTTTCTGTGTATGTTCAAAGTTGACTCTAAGAAATCGTTCACCAACTTTAATTTTCCTTTCTAACCCTTTAACTTTCCAGTGTATCATCATATTACTTTTTGTCGCGAACACATATAAATGTATTTTGTAGACCCAAAGGTTTCTCTAGGTTGTAGCGCTAAAATCCGTCAAAATCGAAATTTCAACGAAAAAATGTGATAGGGCCCTTAATATCTGGTGAAATGAAAACCAAGCACTCACTACTTAATTGTGATTAACAAAACCCATATTACAGTACGTATATAATAAAATATTTTCATAAAAAAAGAGATTCCGACGAACTGAGAACCTCCTCCTTTTTGAAGTCGGTTAAAAAGAGGATTTAACGCGATTTTATACTTTTCAGTTATCTTTTAATGGTCAGTGTAATTTCCAAATCCAACTTATTGGGTAAAATATGTGGACAACGGACGAGACTACTCGAGAAGAATAAGCAAATTAAAAAAAAAATATCATCCTATTTAAATCCAAAACAGATAATTGCCTCGCCTTGACCCTCACTGGGTCACGTTGAGTTGAGTGCATGTCTGTATAATCAGTATTTATTTATTTATTTTATTAGATACGGGAAACATACAGCTCAATATAATAATATTATGATATGAATGAAAAGTATTGTTTGCATATTGGCTCCGTGCACGCTTTTAGCGCCACCTAGCGTGTTGCAACTTTGTTGGCTTTGACCTGACCGTTTTGACGTTTTGATATGTAATGGCGGCGTTGTGACAAAATGTTAAAAAATACAATACATATTATGTTATTAATGTAAATTTCAAAATTACTGTGATTTGGGTGGACAAAGTGTTGTGAAATCATTTTTGGTCATTTAAATTAAATATAGCAAGTAAGATCTATTCAAAAAGAGTGTTTTATTTTGGTTATAACAGGGTATGTTTACTTCTTTTTTAGTTGCAGATTTTGTAAAACAAGAGGATAAAGCTACTTTAATAATTTTACTAAGTGATGATAAACATATTAAATAATTCCCGTATCGCTAGTAATAAATTAAATATCGTTTTCAAGCAGATTACAGAGCCTTCTTTATTTTTACTTTTTGCCACCATGAGCGCTGCGATCGATTATTATACCTTCGCACCCTCCCACGCTAATAACACAGTTTCCACTAAGAAAAAATAATGCAAAAAAGTTGAGTACAGTACGAGGCATATAACTTGAAATCGGGTGGCGATTGCGCGAAACGCGTATTTTGGGTATGCGTAGCGGTGAGGGGCGCAGGCGGCCGGAGAGGGGCGCGCGCTATTGGTCGCTCACAAGAGCACATGCGCGAACTTATCCCCACTCCGTCGAAAAAATTTCAAGATACGTACCTATAGTACTGTATACACTAGACAAGTTAACGAATTATTAAAGAACTATCTTCCGCCTGCGACTTCGTCCGCGTAGATGTTCGAGAAAATCCTTAGAGAACTATAAACCGGGATAAAAAGTATTAACTTTTGTATTTAAATTTCATCAATATCCGATCAGCCGTTTCTACGGGATTAGGCGGGTCTCCAGTTCCCCACCAAACGCACTGCCTCGCGAGGCAGTACGTTTACTGCGTGCGGCCTATCATACACAAACTTCATCCCCTTTTTCATGCCTTCTGGGATGGAATCATAAAAAACCCTGAGACACGTAAATAAAATTCAATCGTCAGCCTAAACACAAAGATTTTAAATTCGAAAATGTTGGACTTTCGTACAAATTTTCTTTCCCTATTTCAGCCCTTTAGGGGTAGAATTTTCAAAAATCCTTTCTTAGTGGATGTGTACACTGCATAGGTAAGGTATCATGCAAAATTTCAAGTCACTAGGTTCTGCAGTTTTGACTGTGCATTACTAATATCTATTCTCTGTCTGTACGTTGATATTTAAATGGTATAAATATACAATGACATTCTTACTATTACAAGTAAGTAACACAATAGAGAGTACAAATCAGTAGTTAGTGAATATTGACTAAAGAATTGCAAGCAAGAAGCTAAGAAACAACTAACATATTGGTAATCATAAATTCTATGCAAAGAGCCAAACACAAAACAAAACATTCTATAAATTAAGTTTAACTATGTAATAACACCCATTTTAGTTAGTTACTAATTAACTACAATAAATTTAAATTAATAAAATTTAAATTACGACTAATGTTCGTGCAATTACAGTCTGTGTATTTAATGTTAGTTATGCATGTTTACTTTTCCATTTTCATGTTATGTTCTAAATAAAGTACAGTATGCTCAAAACTTGCGAACTCTCATGGGAACACAAACCCTAGTGATTTTTGCTAATGAGTAATGTATACTATAATCTGTATTTATGTATGTCTTGAACAATAAAAAAAATAAAAAAAAAAAAAAATTTTTTTTACAGGTATGCTGCACCTACCCGCCCGACTGCTACACACCGGAAGGGAGAGCGGGCGCCTGTGTGCCAATACAAGAATGTCCAGATCTATTGAACATCGTGAAAACAAACTTTAGCTACGTACAAAATTCCATGTAAGCAAGGTTTCATACTTATATTTTGCACTGCACTATAAAAAAAACCCGCATGTGATAGATTTTGGAAGATAGAGCAATGTTTAGTCTAAAACTAACCTATTGTCTATTATATCTCTTAAGTTTATATTGCAATTAATGTAAACTATTGAACTGAATGTAGACTATTCAACTGAATTAGACTAACTGAATGTAGGAAAACTAAGGGGAAATACCATTTAATAAAACGTAAGAAGTCCTTCAACAATCAATAATTTATTATTTTATAAATGTCCTAAGAATGCTGACCTAAGAAAAGAAATAGTTCCACTATCGGTCAAGAGATGGCGCAACCTAATACTACAATAATTATTGGTGGCTGGTTACGGAACCCTCGGTGCGCGAGTCCGACTCGCTCTTGACTGGTTTTTTTTCCTTTTTTTTCTGTGCCGATTGTGGTGCCCACCAGACGTGATGCCCTAAGCAATTGCTTAATTAGTTTAAGGGTTAATCCAGCACTGGGTATACAGTATTAAAATTACGTATTATGTTATTACTCGTACCTAGCTATTTTTAAACCCCGACACAAAAAGAGAGGGGTGTTATAAGCTTAACGTGTTTGTGTATTTGTCTGTGGTATCGTAGCTCCTAAACGGATTCATGAACTAAATTTTAGTTAAGTTTTTTTTGTCATTTATCCCGAGTGTTCTTAGCCCTTTCAGACCCACGCTGAAACTGTGTGGTAATAAACAAAAATGAAAATGGTTCCTGGGTATTTTGGGTCTTCTGAATCCGAATCTAGGGTCAGCTTTTCCATTTTCCGTCGCCATTTTGGAAAATTTTAGTGCGTACAATGCGTTGTGTCAATGTGGGCCTTACATGACGGTGCTACCTCCTATAATCTGACATGAAGTACATATGGATTTCATTTTCCGTCCATTATTTCTCATAATATGAGAAATAATGGACGGGAAATGAAATTATAACACTGGTTAGTTGCCATGGAAAAGTTCTTCGGTGAAGCATCGTTGGAAATATTCAAGATTCTCAACCGGAATTACTTAAGTTTCCATATCTTGAGGAACACTTTTTCATGGGAACCTCTGCCTACTTCCATGTATTATTAGACAAAGAGACATTGTCGTCATCTAAATGATCGTAATTGCTATCAGAATCGCTCGAAATGTCCTCCTCTTCGTTATTCTCATTCAAAGCCTCATCAGCTCAAATTGGGTGTAAATCGCCTTCTTCGTCGTCGCTAACTTCATTTTCGGAGTTTTCCAGCATATGCTCAATATCAGCATCTCTAAGAGACCATGCCATGATCAAAAAATCCTATAAAATAAATAAAACGAAAGGCTGACAATAACTCCATAAGTGAATAAAAGGCCCCAGCCCCCTCAATTGCGCTGAAGAAGTTTGGTGAAACAGTTTAGTTACCAAAACCGTTAGAAATCTATTGTAAACCCATTACCTTAATCAAATAACTATCCTATTTGTCAAAAATCTACAAATCAAAGTCTTAAATTACAAAATAATGCTCACAGTAGTCCAAAACAGCCAAAAATCTGGAGTGGGCCACATTCATGACGTTGACAAGTCGATTCCTATTGGACGATTGACCTTAGCTTAAAAATTCTGTTGAAAAGTTGAAATACGTTTATCGCGCAATCGCGCGGCATTGGGCCTGTCACTATACCACTATTAGTTTTTAAACAAAATTGAATCTTAAGACACGCACAATCGATTTGGG